>JALMQS010000149.1:246775-383348 GCA_024734495.1 Forficula auricularia
ATCTATCTATCTATCTCTATATAATTTATATACCTATATATATATATTAAAATTATACCGAACCAAGAAGATGTCGCACCAAAAAAGTACAACCTCTGCAGTCCAAAGATTACCCATGCATTGTGAAAAGGAGAAATAATTTTAGGGATTGGATCAGAGTTGAAGGTACTTGTGGATGTGAGTCTTGAAAGATTGAAGGTTATAAGTCGCCGTAAAAAAGGGCGCGAAAGAGAGTTCAAATCTCTAGAAATCATAGGGGCAAACGAGTTGACAATGCGTTTGTTTGTTTAGTATCTAATTTAACTACGAAGGTGTGTTGAATCTTAGAAAATCGTGTATTTCGCACAAATGAGGCTTTAGGTGGGATTATTGATTTTATCTCGTTAGAACAAACGCCATGGTAGTATCAATAAAACAGGGAAAGGAGGGAGACAGTCAGGGACTCGAGAGCTAGTTAATGCTGGACTTCCTATTAGATTGATAGCTCGCCTCTGAATCGCATTCAGAGTAGCAAAATAATGCTGGAAGGGTCCTCTCCACAAATGTAATTAAGCTATTAAACTATTTTTATTATATAATCACTTTTTAGCTATTTATTTGAATACATCCAGTACTACCTCCAAAATGTATTGTGAAAGTGGCAATTAGGATGGTTTTTTTTTACAAAATAATTCCAAAATGGTAGTTATATTTAATTTTTCCATTTTGTTTAGGTTTCTTTGTTTCTAACTATAAGTATGTAGAAAGAATGCGCAACACCTATAAGTTATGGTTAATTTGCCAAGCAGAGAGTAATAAAAAAAACATCATAAGCTGGAGTGGAGGCAAATGTCTTGTGTTCAGCATGGAGGAAGTCTGTAGAAATCATGAATTCATTTTTTTTTATTTGCTCATATGTTGAAAATACCTGAAACTTGGAGAAAAATCATTTTCAACTGTTGTTTTTTTGTTTATGTCTGGATTCCGATACTCACGATAACTCGAAAACGAAAAATCATAGAAAGTATCAGTTATCGAAATGTTTGCATGTCTACTGCTGAAAACTGATTAGATATTTGAGCTTCAAAACTTTTTTTTTTAATGCGATCGAATGATCGAAAATGCAGATGTTTAAACTTAAATATGATCATCATTTTTTGTTTGAAATTTGGTTGTTTGCACTCATGTCTGGTGGTTATCTAAATTAGCTGGCACTCAAAAATTTCCGACCTTCGACAATAGTTGAATAAACGGGCCTTGAGTCCAGTGATATAGGACAGTAAATATTTTGATTAATTCTCAGCAGTGATGCAGTTTTGTTTTTGGATAACTTCATATACAATGGAAAACATCTAATTAATTTCTAATGGATTAAAATTAAATTATATTTTCAATAACTTTAGAAGATTTTATTTCTAAACGCTATCCACTCCGCCTTTTTTTAAAGGCTCCCATCTTTCTCCGGCTTTAATATCGGTTGCCTATCCTACAGGATATATATATATTTTTTTTTAATAATTGAACCGCGCTAGTTTAAATAATGATTCAGCCTAGAAAGTCCGCAGTCCGATAAATCATTTCATTATTTTTTATTGTAAAGGAAAAATGAAATTTAGCATCCGACAGGATATTGTTTTTAAGATAATGATGCAAGGTACAATTTCACGAAGTCGAGATTATCTATTGCATCCTAGAATAAAAAGGAATCTTCTAATAGACTAGAGAAAATTCAAGGGCTATGTCGAAATAGAAGGTATTTGTGGAAAAATTCAAAGGGGTGGAAGAATAAAAAAAAGAGTTTTTACAAGTTGACTATTTGAAAATAGGTAGTAACACACTAATGATGTTTTACAGAGTATTATTGACTTTACTACCCTGATAGGTATCTGTTTTGAAAACAAGTTGACAACTCCAAAATGGTTGAATGTTACAAGAGAGGCGAAGGATTAAAGGAGATAGCCATGTGGGATTTTACTAAAACATTAACTACAAGAAAATAATATCGAGCTACATGTTCCACTTATTAAGATAGTAAGATAGTTAGGAAGTTTTGATAATTAAACCACTCAAAAAAGCATTTAAGTGCGGAGCAAATAAAAACGTGTTTATACTGAAATATGATCTGCCCAAGACCATGCACAAAATTTATGGAGAGTGTTACCGGGTCTTAAAAAAGTTTTCGATTTTTCTTTTTCTCTAATTTAATACTTAAATACCTATGAGTCGCTAAGAAGCCAATGCCAAATAAATAAAACAAAAATCGATAAAAATTGATGTTATTTAAATCCAATCTCCATTTTAAAAAAATATTCAAAATAAATAACAAATAGGTTCTATTGAGGAAACCCTAAGCAAGGCTTAAAACCGTTGTACTAAAAAGTATAAACCTAACTAGTTAGATAAGAATTTTATTGAAAGTTAAGAAATTTTCGGGAGTCGGGTTGGCCGAGCTGGCTAACGCGCTGGCCCCGCTTGAGCATTGATGATGACGATGCTTAAGCGGGAGGCCGGGGTTCGATCCTGGCTAGCATATAAAATTTCTATCGGCTAAAACTCGGCGCCCTCACTAACCCTACTAACACTTTACTGATGTGCTGTCTAAATGGGCTTTGTTTCCGGGGAAAATATATAAATTAAAAAAAAAGAAATTTTTCCAAAGTAGACTTGACCGCATTAACTTGTAGAGAGACTCATGTCGGTCTAAAGGCCTGCCATCTGATTGGCCATCCCACCCGGCACAAAGTGAATTTTAAGGTTTTATCCTTTGTCAACGTTTAAAAGGCGTTTACCAACCGACATACACTGGCCCTAAGAATTTAATTTTATTGTAACATCAATTTTTCGATTCGACATCAATTTGCTTATTAGTTTAAAGTATAATTGGGATATAAACCTTGAAATTTATTCAAATAGATCTAGATCGCGAAACATTAATAAGCCAAGGTAAAAATTGAACTATAGCCAAAATAAACTCTTGAAAAACTATTAATTAAAAAACAAAAGTAGAGTGAAAGAAAGTACCGATGACTCAATGTATATCTTTTTGATTATGATCCAATCATAATGGCATAACATATAATATGTAGCAAGCGAGATGACAATGGTCCTGGAGGAGGCCTCGGCCACACGGGCACACCCAGCGGTTCAACGCCTTGCCTTCGCAGATGCCGCGTTTACAGTTAATTCGCAGGCACAGACCTTGCTCGTCGCACGCAACCACTCACGTGCAAAATCCCACGTGGCTATCTCCGTTAATCCTTCGCCTATCTCGTAACATCCCGCCATTTTGGACTTGTCAACTTGTTTTCAAAACAGATACCTATCAGTGTCAGATTAGATCACATTGTTTGAGAGGAACACTTAACTTCCTTTCTCAAAACACAACAAAACGGGGACGTTTCTGAATAAATCACACTATTTAAATAAGGCGGCCAAGTACGTGTCGGACTTGAATACTGATTGTTTCGTACTCTATATCATCCAAAATAACTGAGATATCAAATTCTTATTTGTTGTTGATAAGGATAATGGATGTAATGGCATAATTTCATTTTTACTGATTTTGTTATCATCAGATTAGGTACAAAAATTATGTAAAAAAATGGTTAGTTTGACACTCTCCTACACCATTCGACGCTTTCCAAATTAAAATTTTAATGGTGTTTTAGATTTTCTGTAAAATGAATACATATAACTTGTCAATTTCAAGTTTGTATCTTATTAAGACTTCAAATAGTCAGTGACATATGTTGAACAATAAAGGAAATAAACATATTGATATTTCAAACGATTATTATGGATAAAGTCTAGCAACGAACCATTGCAGTTTATTTATTTTTATTTTTTACTGACTTGAATGCAAAACAACTTTTTACCAAGAGGATAGGTGGAACTCCTATAAATCAAGATTGACTCTCGTATATTAGAAAGAAAATTATGAATTGATAGAAGGTAGGCCTGATTTGAATATGCTCATGGAGCTGACGGGTCTTATAGGATTGAAGATTCTAAGACATAGGCAAATAAGAAAATTGGATGCTCATTTCTCTAGAATTTATGGCAATAAACGAATTCTATAAATTATCTTGACAAATTTTACTTTTATTCCATTCTTAATAGGAGTGAGATAATTCAAGTGCAAATAGTCCAAAATGAGACAAGATTGAAGCCATATAAACTATGCCATATATCTCTAACGACATTATAATACATTCCATGTTTTATTCAATTCTCGAGATACATCTACGGTTTTATAAGCGAAACTTTTTTTCTTCACTGTAATAGAATTAACAACAAAACGTTAGTACAGTTCTATTTCAACAAGAGACCGGTTTTATAGCACTACTTTCTATCATATCTCGTATATCCTCCAGCTAACTAATTGATATTTTTCTCAAGTCAACACTTTTATCTTTTAATGATGATTTCCTAACGAATATACCTTAAAAAGACTATAAGTAAAAAAAAGTAAGTAAAAAATTAGGGATATAAAATTAGCGACGTAATGTTATGGAAATATAATTAATTAAACAGAATTCTTTAATAAAAACATTTTATAATAATATCTAATAGTGAATCTTTCTCAACAAAATAATCGTAATGAATTTTTTGAATTACTGAACACATTTGAAAATCGAAAAGGATTATCTGGATTTTGGAAGGAAGTAGGTACTTTTGATGACTGTCTCTCACGATTTTAGCTAACCTGTTTCCCATTCTGTTTACGTGATCGTTTCTTTTCTTCTCTGCCTATCCCCACTTCATGATATCCGGATATTCTCCTTTTATTTATTTTTTATTTTGTCTCTTATTATTATTCTGCCGACTATACACTGTGAGATGTAAGATTTACATCACAGCCGATCAAGGGCTTCGGCCTGGTATAAAAAAACTGTTTTGACAATTATGCTTATTAAACTTAATATAACGATATAATATAACGATAAATATAATATAACTTAATATAACTTAATATAACGAATATAACGAATATAACTTAAGCTAACGATTTGAGCTAGAAAGTTAAAACTTGGCCAAAGTTTAGCTCAACCGTTTGATAATTTGTTTTTCAGCATTTTTGAACCAGAATTCTGAAACCCATAATCTACATTTTTGTTTTGTGAATTCAAACATATTTGCATCAGAAAAAACTTTTTATTACTTTATGTTTTCTAGTTATCACGATAGAGTCAAAAAAATGTCTGTGTTGGCCACCTAAAAAAAACATATATTTTTCAAACTTCAAGAAATTCGCTTATTTTTATTTAAGGAAATTAATATTTTAATGATTCGATCGTTTGATTTAAAATATAATAACATTTTTTTAATTAATATTATTCTGCTTATTGAAGTTATAGTTGGGAGATTATCAATTGCCAATCATTATTATCCAATTACAACTGGTTTATTAGCGCACAAGTCTAGAAGCTTCTTTTCTCGAAAAGCTAAAAATTAGAAATTAGTTACAACAAATTTTATTTTTGGACCTTCTAAACAATTAATTTTTAAATATAACAGACCATGATTTGTTTGATTTCATTTTAATCATAACTATTTCATCTGTTTTAAAATTATATTCCACTAATTGTATATATTATTTTGTTTTATAGATATCGACGAATGTTCGGATCCGAATGTTGCTTTGCATTGTGTGGAGAACGCAGACTGTTGTAATGTACCTGGAGGAGTCGTATGCAAATGTAACCCCGGCTATGAAGGCGATGGCGAAGTGGAATGTCATGGTAAGTGGCGAACGGACCAATTTTAATCATGAACAGAGAAGAAGTTTAAAGTTATTTAATGATTTTAAGTCGATTTGTCTGTCTTGATTATTTTAATTTACCAATGAGTTTAAAAGCCTTTTTAAAAATCTTTTGAATGTTAAAATGTTCACGAACTCCGCAATTTTAATTGGTGGATTCAGAAGTCAGTCAGCTAAGTTAAATAATAAAAATTGGAAAACAAAGTTTTTTAAAAATTATTTGTATAAAATACTGTCCAAAGTAGACCTTATGAATGGAAGTAGTGACTTAATTGTTTTAACAACAAAGAATTTCTTAATCTACATATGTTATTTTAAGGGAAACTTCGACTTATGATATTTGCCTCTGAATCTTCAAGTTAATTAATATAAAAAATTTTAATCAAGATTGTTTTTAAATAAATGTGAAAATTGTTTCCATTAAATATTTTTATTCATATAATTCGGCTGAAATATAAAATCTCTGGACAAAGAAAATTGAATATTATCTTTATAGATAACTTATTTATTGTTTTAATTATTTTTAAAATAACTTGAATATTTTTTCTTAAACAGACATCGATGAATGCTCGAAACCTAATGCCTGCGGAATCAACGCAGTCTGCCTGAACACCCCCGGCAACTACACGTGTAACTGCCAAGAAGGCTTCATCGGCAACCCTTATGATGGAGTAAGCAAAATTCAATTGTTCCAATAATTGATTATTAGGAATAGAATAGACAAAGTTAGTTAGACAAACAATGTTTGTGCAACTAGCTTGCTTAAACAACGAAACGAATTGAATTCCCAGTCGGGTAGGTATTGACCCCATGAGAAGTGACTAATAAAATATTTCTAATTAAAAAGACTGATGATGATACTATAGTCTCAAGCAAATAAATTATTTATATAGGTACATATTTATATTTGATACATATACAGGGTGATTTACGGCCGATGGCACGTTAGACGTTTATAGAAAACGGAAAGAAGGATTTTATAGTACAAAATAAATAATTTCATAAGAACTTCGTTTGAATAATCAATATTTGCTGTCAATTTGGGAGATTTTTTTGAACACCGTCAATAAACTCTTTATAAGTTTCTTATAAATATTCAACAAACTGTCATAAGCTTGATATTTCCATGGTTAGTTAAAATTAAATTCATTAAAATGTAATTTTTCACGAAAAAGCGACTTTATTAAGAAAATTTGATGTTTTAGCTATAGGGACATGATATATCGTCTTAAAGCATTTTTCTTCGTCTTGCAATTTATTGAGTAATATATGGGGGTCTTATTTAAAAAAACGAACTTTTGACCCCTTTTATGAATACCGGAAATAATAGTAATTTTAGCACGCCCTGTATAATATGGAGTCGATTTTTCGGCGTAAATTAAATACTTCGGGTCTGTTTAAACTACCACCAAAATATCAATTTTCCATGAATTGAGAGCACTAATTTATTTAAGTTTAATTAGGGCCATGTTTTGGACCATATTTAACACAAATTATTTTTTATCTCGAAAACTGATAGAAATAATATTAACAAAAAAGTATTTTAATAAAAGGGCGGTTCTAGAAACGTGTTTAATATACGGGGTGTTCCATTTAAAAAAATAAAGTTGTTACGACTTTTCAATGGAATCCGAAACGTCGCAATGCTGAAAATATTTTAGATCGATAGAACAGATAAGAAAATGTAAGGTGCTAAATTTTCAGAAAATTATTGCTTTCCGTTTTCCATAAACGTCTAACGTTTCATCTTCCCTGAATCACCCTGTATATGTATATGTTTATTTGCATCAAGCAGAGCACAATCTCTTTGTTTTTCTTTATGATAATTATAAGTTTGATTATTTCCGGCTAAAATCTGACCCCCGAGGTAGAGACAAATTTAAAAATAAAAATAAATAGTATCGTAAATGGCTTATAGCTACCATGGCCGAAAAGCCAAAAAAAAAAAAAAAAAAAAGTTTGATTATTAAAAAAGAAAATCTTTATTAAAATTTATTTATAAAAGATATATTAAGTTCTCTTATTAATTACAAGTTAGTGGTAATTTTACTATACATTATTATCCTTTTGGTTCTGTGTTAATTGTATTTTAAACAAAATATTTTGTGGAACAGTGTGTCGTGGAACACGAATGTGAAGACGACAGCAGCTGTGCCCCAGGGGCAACCTGTACCACCACCTCTGCGGGCCGGAAGTGCGCCTGCCCACTAGGCTTTACTGGAGATCCCTATGGGCCAACTGGATGTCAAGACGCCGACGAGTGTGCTCGATCCCCCTGTGGGAGAAATGCTATATGCAACAATATGCAAGGCACATTCCGCTGTTCCTGCCCACCCGGATTTTCCGGTGACCCCATCCTGGGTTGCGAAGATATGTCATGCGCCTTAGTTACTTAGAACAAAGTAATTTATCGAAAGATGGTAAAACAGCCAAGATTGCGCAATTTTAATGAGAAAATCACGAGAATGCATGACGTTTCGACTGGAATAGAAACGTCGTGCATTCTGGGGAGATTTTCTCATTTAAAATATGCTGTTGGCGGTTTTTGCCGAAATCACTTTTTTGATAAACAACTCAATCATCAAAGAATCAAATATGCCATAAAGTAATTGTATCCACAGGGTTGATTTCCCAAACAAAAAAAGGTAAATCCATTATACTAAAATATATAATTGTATTTATTAAGATAAACAGTTATTGCAAAGTCACTTTAAAGTAGATTAATTTCCTATATTATTGTTGAATATCCAATCTAAATTAAATAGATCATTGAATGTCTAACCAGTCAACGAATAATGTTCCTCGGAAATATCCACCTCTAACGACAATCGGCGTACTTTTATCGAGGTCAAGTTATCCTTCCCATTTCAGCTTCTTCTAGAAACAATTTTGACTATAACATTGAAACAAATGATGTAGGTTGCAGTTGGATAATTGGGATTTTCACAACTTTTTTTCCTTCAGATTGATTCTATAATATATTGGTATTATTAAAAAAAAAATCAGATTTCACTCACTTTTTATAATTAAATATTCATTGACTATATCTCCTTTGAAAAGTATTTCGAACGCAACAAAAATTATAAGCTAGTTGTACACTTTTTATCAAAATTCTTCTAACATGGAAATAGCCCTTAATGTTATACTTTTCTATCATTGCATATAAATATTTTCGCAATAGTATAACAACCATTATTTATTTATCCTTTTGAAGTTTTACGAGTCATATGATTTTCTTTGGAATTAATTACAACTTTAAAAACTTTTGAAAAATATAAATTAATGTGAAAATAATTGTAATATTGTATTTGAGAAAAATTGATTAATTAGCCAGAGTTAATATATTTTTGGTGAAAATCCTCATCTGGATTGAGAACCCATATGAAGACCTCTTCTTCATTTTGATGAGTTTAAGTTCAAATGTAAGATATGTATTATTACTAATTTCACCTTTATATATGCGATTCTAAAATAGATAATAATTTGATTATTCATTTTAATTATACATATAATATTTAGAGGTTTCTTATGCTCTTTTTCGAGTCATAATTTTGATCCACTCAAAAATATTTTTTATATATAGATAAGAGTAAAAAAGGAAGATTTTAAAAGGTAAATATTCAAAATCTAAACTAAGTATCTGATAATGGGTATAGATATGGATGAGTGTGCTTCGGAAGCGGCCTGTGGGCCTTCATCAACTTGCGTCAACACTTCCGGTGGGCACACCTGTCTTTGCCTCGAGGGCTTCACCGGTGATGGCAAATCCTCTACTGGCTGTATAGACATCGACGAATGTATCCGAGGCGCCAGTTGCGGGATTAATGCCCGGTGTATCAATGTGCCTGGCTCCTTCCAATGCTCGTGCCCCGAAGGATTTTCAGGACATGGCCAAATCTACTGTGAAAGTTAGTGGGCACAAAATAGTTGCCTGCTAAGGATTTGGTTTCAAAGAATTTCTTCAGCTTGACTTTGTATTTATTGCGTTCTTTTCTAGAGATTCATATTTATTGATTTTTCTTATTTCATCTATTTTATTTGTTGTTAATTTTTACCTATTTCATCTTTTTAGTTTTCCTCAAATGATAATAAGTGGAACAAATTTTCGTAGATCGATATTATTTTCTTGTAGTTAATGTTTTTGTTGTTTTGTGAAGAATTCTTAATGATCTGTCTTTATCTTTACTTCTTATTTCAATTAGGAATGTTTCCTGAAACAATCCTCATTTTTTCATAATAGTATTCTGTAGAAGATATCGGAGTTTTAGAACTGGATAACTTGATTTATTTTCTATTATTTTTATTCTAGTACTTAATCCTATCCTTTTATTATATCCTAGATCATATATGTGTTTTATAATTTTTTTATTGTAATTGCCTTTATATTTTTTCTACTTTATATTATTTCCTCTTAAGTATAAATCAGTGTCTCACTTTTGGTTAAAATTAGTTATTCAGATTCTTATTGGACTATCCTTTATATTTATTCATACTTTTTTTAATTGTAGGTTATTAATAAATTTGAAATTTATTTTAGATATCAATGAATGTAAGAATAATCCTTGTGGACCGAATGCTGTTTGTACTGATACCATCGGCAGCTTTATTTGCACATGTAAAGAAGATTATACTGGAGATGCACTTAAGGGTTGTGTTGGTGAGTATTGTTTTATTCGCTATCAGAGTGATGACCATAATAAATATATTTTCGATTAAATTAAAATAAATTTCAACAAAGATATACATGCTAGTTATTCATCCCAAAATTAATAACTTCTCTATAATTTTATATACAATTAGGTACTATAGGTATTTTGTACTATCCATTTGGGAGATGCCACTATTCTACTCATGAATAAAAAAAGACAACTAAATTTTATATTATTATATAAGTAAAACAATTTAAAAGAAAAACATTTTTCTAAATTCTCAAGACCACGTCTGAATTTGAACTTGATTTATATCGTTGGTGCGCCTGTATTTAGGCAACAGTTTGCGCGGTGAAGAATGAAAGCTGCGTATGAGCTAGGCGAGTCTAGTCGTTGATGGAATGCTTCAGAGCTTATGACTTCAAAGAAACTTAAGCACAAAACTAATGTCCTAAAATAAAACAATAATGAGAAATCTTATATTTTGCCTCAAAAATAAAATTAACTAATGATCCCCGAATTCATGAACCATAAGATTAAAAAAAATATTCGCCTATACTAAATTAAACCTTTGATTCGCTGGCCCAGTGAGAGTAAACGTTTCTACTCTTCCCTTTTTTATTCCATGGTCTATTTTCTAATGAAATAAAGTTAATAATACTCTGTAAACCATCATTCGCGCGTTATTACTTATTTTCAAATAGTCAATTTTTCCACACTCTTTCGATCTAACTCTTTACTTTCCCCTATAGTCTATTAGGTTCCTTTTTATTCTAGGATGCAAGAGATAATCTTGACTTAGTGGAATAAATTTTACCTTGCATCATTATCTTAAAACAATATCCTGTAGAATGGGCAACCAATAGTGAAGTTAGGCGTAATGGATACCATTTTTACAAATAAACTCTCAAGTTATTGAAAACATAATTTAATTTTACTCCAATTGAAATCAATTAGATGTTTTTCATTGTATATGAAGTCATCCAAAACAAAACTGAAACAGTGCACAAAATTAATCAAAATATTTACTGTCCTATATCACTGGACTCGTTTATTCAACTATCGTCAATGCTCGGAAATCTTTGAGTGCCAGCTAATTTATACAACCGTCAGATATGTGTGCAAACACCTACATTTCAAACAAAAAATTGCGACATCAGACAGTTTTTGACTCCAACCATGATTAATCAGAAGTGAACAAACCTGTCCTGTCCTTAATGTTCAATGGTATTTTATTTATCCGAAGAGCAGTTAGCTTAAAATTACTTAGGAATATACTAGTTTTTGTACCTAGTAGTCTTCAGGGGAGTCACGCAGTCAGAAAGTGTAACAAGTACTGATTTAATCATAATATAGGTTTAAAAAAGACCCATATTGTATATTATTTTCCATAAGACTTAATCAAGTAGCTAACTCATTTTTTTTATCACATCTGAATAATTAATAATATAATTGAATATAATGTAAGGCAGCCCAGGGGTAGGGAGGAAAGAAAAAATTAACAGATATCAAATAAGGTGTAATTTATTGGAATCCTTCCTCCTTTCCTTCCAAACCGACGTTTCGGAGGATTTTCCCTCCTTCTTCAGGGTTTCAAAGGGCTGCCTTCCATTACATTCAATTAAAATTTCTACCAGTCCGTCTCTCTCTAGAGAAAATTTCGTTGCAAAAAAAAATAATAATATAATTTCTCATAATTCTTAAATGATTGATAATAGATATTTTCTCAATATTTAATTTTTATTTGTTGATATCGATGAATGTTTGGCACTGGAACAACCATGCGGTCACAATGCTATTTGTGAAAACGTTGAGCCAGGTTACAATTGCAAATGTCCTCAAGGCTATGACGCTAAACCAAATCCTCAGATTGCCTGCGAACAAGTCGATGTCACCGTCCTTTGCCGAAGTAACTTTGATTGCACCAACAACGCTGAGTGTATCGAAGGACAATGTTTCTGCCAGAATGGATTCGTGGCTCGAGGAGCTTCCTGTGTTGACATCGACGAATGCATATCTGGAAAACCCTGTGGCCCTTTTGCCCAATGTCGGAATACACCAGGGAGTTTCTCATGTGAATGTGAACAAGGATTTGTTGGCGCTCCTCCACGAGTGAAATGCAAAGGTAAATTAACCCACGACAACCATTGAATATTTCTTGCAACTAATCAACTTCTAGCTTTGTTCTTTTATTCTAATACTTTTAATTATATGACCAAACTAATTTAAATAATTTCAAAGAATTAGACAATATTGTGATTAAAATAATTTAAAGATAATATAACAAACTAAATATGATAAAAATACTTTTAATAAAATTCTTGAAACTTCGAGAGTTACTAGTCACAAATAAAATAATAATTTAGTAAATTAATATTATTTATTGGATAAACTTACTTTAAACATTAGTTTTAATTTTTATTTAAGTAAGCAAACCGCGAAAGTTTCAATAATTTCTGATTTTTAATTCGACAGATCTAGAAGGCTTTCCCTAAATGTTAATCTATATTTAAACTTATTATTAATTACTTATAGCGATAAATAAGTTTCCACATTTTTTTTGTTATTTAATAAATTTCCGGGTGAGCGATTCTTTCATTAAAATCTAATCGAGGAAAATGATTAAAAAGGAAACAGAACGAAGGATCTCTCGTCCTTTAGAGCTAAGGCATTGCAAGGATGCCAAATACAAGTCCTGACCTGTTTCACCCTATTAGAGATTAATTTCTTAATTTTTATTATTCTAGAAACGACCTTTTGACTCTAGTTAAGAAAATATTAAATCGAAATGAATATCAGATTTGGATATTTATGTTTTAAAATTATTAATTCACTGAAATTGCACACAGCGTACCTAGTCTTGAAAAACTTTTACTCTTTTCTCCAATTTTACACTTACATACTTGCTTCGGCTTATGACGATTATGACGATGTTGGAGTGGGAGGCCGGGGTTCGATCCTGGCTGGCAAATAAAAATTTCTACCGGCTGAAAACTCGGCTCCCTCACTAACACTTTACTTATGTGCTGTCTAAATGGGCTTTGTTCCTGGTGACATTAAATAAATTAAAAAAAAAACTTACATACAAACACACACCACTGAAATATTTCTCAATGTCCAACCTGTCCATGCACACAATTTACATAGACTTTCACAACATTGACACTATTTAACTATAGCAATCCGAAATGTTTTCTAAATCCATTTTAAAGTTAACACAGTCATTAAAATTTTTCAATCTATAAAGAGATTTTTTTGGTACAATTCATCTCAAAATCGAGAATGCTTTTTCTTTCGAAATTAAAGGTGGATCTATTCTCAATAGCATTAATGGACAATGTTGATACCAATTTTTTGAAATAGTCGATGACGTGTGTTCCCTTAGTCTTTGCTTCAAACGTATGTTTCTCCAATATATTTCTAGGCTTTGTTATACTACTTTTTGTTCGTGTCATAAATCAACTCATAAATAAATCCTATTTTATTTATCACAATTTTCAACTGTGTTCCTGCAGATGATTGGTGAATATGTTCACGAGTGTCTTGCTAAAATTATTCTGTATATTGAATTAAAAATAATAAATAATAGTAATTTAATATATTATTTATTTGTGACCAACAACCCTCAACATTTCAAGAATTAAATCTAGTCACTTAAATTCCGGAAAAATAAATTTAATAAAATTAACAATTAACTGCTAATTAATCTTCTAGACTTCCAGTCCTCTGTAAAAATTTGATCGGCCAAAATCTGATCCCTTCACCAAGTTAGACACACTTATATATAAAAATAAAAATGACCACTTAGGATCAGGACAAATAGACATTGTTCCCGAAGTCAAAACAAAAAAAAATCTTCTTGACTTTAATAATAGGAGTGATGCAGTGGCGTAGCGGGGTAATGGCACCCGGAGCTTAGTATTTTTTTGGTCGCCTCCCCATAATTCATATTTGTCGACTTATAGAATTTGACTATCGATTGGCATTTTTTGTTAAATAGAAAATTCAATCTTAAAATTTCCATTTGGCGATAGATTTTCCTCTAATTAATTTTAGATCAAAAGTGTAAATACAAAATTTTAGATCAAAAGTATAAATACAAGTGAGTTCAAACGACCTCAAGAGAAGAAATCCCATGGGAAATTAACATCTAAAATCCATTCTTACATGGCTTTTAGGGGCTTTGTGTGATCCTATACGCAACTAATAAATAAATGTATATGTGTATGTAAATGACGGACCGGTTCGTCTCGGAAGACAAGCTAATGACTCAGATAGCATATTTTGCACTCAGGTTTAATTCCTGAAGGGATGATTGCAGCCCTTCTGACATCGAATTCACTAGTTGATCTCTCGTGTTGTCTTTAGTAATGTTTTTTTTTTTTTTAATAATAAAATTACCATTTTCTTTCCTCTTTTCTATTTCTATTTTTAACCGACTTCAAAAAAAGGAGGAGGTTATACTAACTGTTTTTCTCTACAGAGGTTACTCTTAATCAATTTTGAGTGATATTTGTGCAGATTTTAATGAGTGCTTTAACGATGCATTTCCTTGTGGTACTAATGCCAAATGTACTAACGTCATGGGAAGCTTTCGCTGTGAATGTCCTGTCCCTCTTGTGGGGAACGCTTTCAGAGAATGTTTTAGTGAGTTAGAAACTAATATATTATAAAAATTAATTTACACTTGTAAATACTAACACTATAATGCAATGAAATATTTAATATAATAATATGAATAATTTCTTAATTTTTATTTATCAATAGCTACTTACCTTATTTATACATCAGTTGATTTGACTGAATAAATTTCAAATATGAATTAATAAGTGTATATTTAAAATAATTATTGTTTTGTAGCGCCTTGTGAAGATGTGAAATGTGGGCCACATGCATTTTGTAAACCTGATGGTCAAGAAGCTTACTGTATTTGTGAAGATGGATGGACTTTCAATCCAAATGATATCTCCGCTGGATGTATAGGTAAGTAGTAGAGATTTATTAAAGAGAGCTAATAATAAACTAATAGGAGTCCCGGCCATATCTCACTCGATTCCCCATGGCCCACCGTAGAAACGTTTCTGTCCTTTCCCTGTACTATAGATACTACCTGTAGAGTTTGTTCAGACGAGTAGAAATAAATAATCCCTCCTAAAGCCACATTTTTAAGAAAAATGCCATTTTCGAACGCTCAACGCCCTTTCGCTGTCAAATTGGTTAAGAATCGAACCAAAGCTTTCACTAAATCGGTTATCCTTATGACCTATCATGACTGAAACTCGATTCCTGCCATCGTCTTCTATAACCTTCAGCTGTTTAAGACCCGCATCCACAGAGATCTTCTACTCAGCCGATAAAATCTCTTCTTCTTTTTTTCACGATGTGCCATTCCAGGGCTTTAAGTGCTACACTTCCTTGGTCTAACTCCTTGTCACAAACAAATAATCTTTTTATTTATCAGACCAAGGATTATTTAAATGCTCAGAAATATCTATAATCGGCATTGAAGTATCTTTTTCTTCATTTGCGAAATTCCCGTCCACTTCATCTTCATCTATGGTGTCATCATTACATGATATAGTAATATGAAATAGAAAATATATATAGGCATATGTGAAATTAAAAATATTAAGTTTCATAAAATTTTTTATTCATTCAGAGTAACCTATTTGATTTTCAAACCCTATTGTCTGCAAGTCTCCATACTTTAATTTTCGCTTCAATCAACTATTCTCTTATCAGCCTCCTACACAAAATGATATCTCTGCTATATATCTATAGTTATATGAACATGAAGAAAACTTATTAAAGTTAATTGTTGGTTCATTCTTCAAAATGTTTTAAAGTAAAATATTTCTCTTTTTCTTTTTCAATAGACAAATACTAAAACGTTTTTTTTTATATACTTTAATTTTCGCTTTAATCAACTAATCAATTCAATAAAGAGAAACAAAGAGGTTGTCCTCTGCTTGATGCATCAAGCAGAGGACAACCTCTTTGCTTCTCTTGTGAATCAACAACTCTGCTACTCTCGGCAAAACAAAAACTTTTCAATTAAACTAATCAATTATCACCCCCTTTACCTTAACCCTTATTAATTTTATGTATTTTTAGATATTGATGAATGCGACAAAATCCACGGCCCATCAGGACGTTGTGGTCTCAATGCACTTTGTACGAATACTCCAGGTGGCTTTACATGTCAATGTCCTCCTGGATTCAGTGGCAATGCTTTCAAGAATTGTTTAGGTATTTAAGAATCATATCTTAATTGATTAAATTACCTCTACTATATTTTTCATTTTATTTTTTTTTTTAATAGATGTTGATGAATGTTCAATTCCTGGAACTTGTGGTCTTGGTGCAATTTGCCGTAATATTGCTGGAGGCCATCGCTGTGAATGTCCTGAAGGCACATTACCAGATCCAGATGCTCAAACCAAATGTGTAGGAATTGTTACATGCAAAAAGGATTCGGATTGCCCGGGAAATGCTATTTGTGATGATAAGAAAAGGTGCCTCTGTCCTGAACCAAATGTTGGCAATGATTGTAGACGTAAGTAGAATTTATTATTTTTTCATTTGAATTTCTTTCTTTTTTAAATTATGAAAATTGTAAAACAAAACTAATTTTTCATTCAAGATCCATGTGAAACTGTTCACTGCGGCCCGAATGCACAGTGTATGTTAATCAATGATGAAGCCAAATGTCTCTGCTCAAGCGGTTTTACTGGTTCACCTTTGAATGGAGCATGCGTCGATTTAGATGAATGTGCTTCTCTCAATCCTTGTGGACCTGGAGCAATTTGTAACAATGAGCCTGGAACATTTTCATGTCAATGTGCTGGAGGTGCAGCAGGAGATCCTTATAAATCCGGTTGTGCTAAAACACCCGTACCTTTCGGAGGATGTTCATCTGCAAAACCATGTCCAAACGGAGAAGTTTGTGTTCGAGATGAAATTGCAGATGCTAGTGTTTGCATTTGTCAACGCGGATATATGAGAGATCCTTCTACAGGCCAATGTAGAGACAGAGATGAATGTTTTGAACTTCGGGATGGTCCAGCATGCGGTATTAATGCTCTTTGCAAAAATTTACCTGGTAGTTATGAATGCCAATGCCCACCTGGATTCAACGGAAACCCTTTCACCCTCTGTGAAGGTAGTGAACTACTATATTAATCCTATCAAAATATATATTTACTTATATTTCTTAATTATTATTGAATTATTTTAGAATGCACAACTCTTGAATGTCAGTGCCAGGCTCCATATCGGCTCGTAAATGGAAATTGTGTTTTGGCTGGCTGTTCCAAAGGAGAACCTTGTCCCAGTGGTGCTGAATGTATTACTATTGCAGGAGGCGTTAGTTATTGTGCTTGTCCCAAAGGTTTCCGTACAAGTATAGACGGCTCTTGCCAAGATATTGATGAATGTGTCGAAGGACGGCAAGTGTGCGGATATGGCGCAGAATGTATTAATCGACTCGGTTCACATGAATGTCGGTGTCCACCTGGGCAAAGTGGCGATCCGTATAATGGTGTTTGCACTCTAGACCAAGTTCGTTGTGTGGCTGATTCTGATTGTTCTTCCAATGAAAAATGTGTACAGCCTGGTGAATGTGTATGTCCTCCTCCCTTTTTCACTGATCCTCATGACGATAACAAGTGTAAAGTAAGTCTTTCATAACAAGGTGATTCAAAGAAATAATACATTTTAAAAATTACAAATTTTTAAATTAAATGAATTTTAGGTCCTTGCGAACGATTTCCTTGTGGAATAAATGCAAAATGTACCCCGTCTGATCCTCCAAAATGCATGTGTTTGGCGGGCTATATCGGTGACCCATTCCTTGGTTGTATTGATGTTGATGAGTGTGCTGATAATCCTTGCGCTCCGAACTCACATTGTCTTAATCAACAAGGTGGATTTAAATGTGTATGTCATCGTGGAATGACTGGAGATCCTTATAGAGCTGGATGTAAGTAAATTTAATTATAAATTTTATTGCAAGATTATATTATCTATTACATTTTAAAACCTTAATTCTAATGTGTATTTTACATTTTTATTAATTAAAAATCTCTTCTTTTTTAATTTAGGTCATGGGGAAGTATCTCCTAAAGGCGAATGTGAAAGTGATGATCAATGTGCTGGTGCTCTTGCTTGTGTACACGGAGCTTGTATTAATCCTTGTCAATCTCTTCCTTGTGGGCCAAATGCTTATTGTGAACCTCAAGAACATGCGGCATGGTGCCGATGCGCAGTTGGTTTTAGAGAAGCATCCAATGGAGAATGTGTTTCAAGTATATCGGTTCCTATGTTAAATATTTTAAATACATTTCTTAGAATATTAATTATTTAAAAATTTTCAATGTGCCACGAAGTTCTTTGTGGTCTTGGAGCACAATGCATCCCAACAGCTAGTGGGCCCACCTGTAAATGTGTTGAAGGATTTATTGGAAACCCTTTTCCGGGGGGGAAATGTGTACCCGATGTTTGTTCATCAACAAATCCATGCATAGAACCTAGTGCATGTATTGGTGGTAGATGTAAAAAGAGATGTGAAAGTGTGGTTTGTGGAGTAGGTGCTCGGTGCGATCCAGCTACAAACCGATGCGTTTGTGATCCATTCTTTGTTGGAAACCCGGATCTTGTTTGTATGCCTCGTAAGTAGTCTTTGTGAGCTAAAACATATAAAAGTATGTATTTTTTATTAATCGATAAATACTGTAAACAAACAAAAAATTACAGCTATTCAGATGCCGATTTGTAGTCCAACATGTGGTACCAAAGCTCATTGTGAATATAATCTTTCTGGTAATAGATGTGTATGCGATCCTGGAACTACAGGAAATCCATATGAAATTTGCGATATTCAAGATGAACATCGAGCTACTTGTGAAACTTCTACTTGTGGATCGGGAGCTCAATGTAAAATCCAACTTGATAAAGTTCAGTGTTTCTGTCCACCTGGCTTTACTGGAAATCCTTATGTCGAATGTCATGGTAACAATTTAAAACTTTCAATCATACCTATTTATTTATTTCGAATACTAGTTGTTAACAAAATATTTTTAAATATGTATTTTCGTTAGTGATCAACTTTTTACCAATTTTACAGATCTGGATGAATGCAGTGGGCAAGCTTGTGGTCCTAATGCTGTCTGTATTAATACTGCTGGAGGTTATGATTGTCGATGTAAAGAAGACCACGCAGGAAATCCTTTCACAGGATGTCAACGGATTGGTCCTGATGTTTGTCTTGAGCCATCTACATGCAAATGTTCTAAGGAGATTCCTTGTCCTGCGGGGTACATGAACGATTTATTATTTTTTATTTAAAAAAAAAAGAAATATTAAGCTTTTTCATTATCTTAAAAATACAGAAGTTATCAAACCAAAATTATTTTTATCCTAACTTATTAAAAAATAAATAATTCAGAATATTTCCATTCCAGCTTTACATGTGAAAAAGGAGGATGCAAAGACCAATGTTCCAAAGTTAAGTGTGGACCACGAGCAGTTTGTAATGCTGGAAGATGTATTTGTCCTCCAGGATTCATAGGAAATCCTTCTGATCTCCGTAAAGGCTGCAAAGTAAGAGGTCATTGTCAAAATGACAACGATTGTAATAGCACGGAAATTTGTTTCCAATTTGGAAAAGGAGTAAGAAAATGTGTTGATGGATGTAGTAAATTACAATGCGGACCTAATGCGCTTTGCGTATCAGACAATCATAGATCGACATGTATATGTACAGATGGTTTTACGGGAATAGCTAGTGATCTTAATCAAGGGTGTCAATTAGAAAGAACAACACCTCCTAAATGCAGAACTAACTCTGATTGCCCTGAAGAACATATATGTACTGTAACAGCAAGTGGTGTTCGTGAATGCCTTAGTCCATGCTATAGCGTTGCCTGTGCGCAAAACGAAATTTGTCGAATTGATTCAGATGGCCATCCAACATGTCATTGTGCCGATGGTTATGCTTGGAACCCTTATACTTCATCATGTGATAAACCATCTATTCCTGATTGTACATCTAATCGGGATTGTCAACCTGTTGCTTCTTGTCGCCCAGATGCTCTCGGTGTTCTTAAATGTACACCAGTGTGTAGCGAATTTACTTGTCCAGCAAATGCAGCCTGCATCGCTATTGATCATCAGGGATCTTGTCAATGTCAAACAGGATTTACAGGAAATCCTAATGATCGACGAGGTTGTCAAGCAGCCGCCCAAGATAGTTGCGTAACAGACGCTCAATGCTTAGAACATGAAACATGTCGAAGTGATCCAACAACTGGTATACTTTCTTGCCATCCTGCTTGTGAATCTATTATTTGTGGTCCGCATGCAGTTTGTGTGGCTAATAATCATGTTGCTCAATGCCAATGTCCTCCAGGACCATATGCCGGAAATCCAAATGATCTATCAATTGGATGTCAATCTGTTCCATGTGTCTATAATATAGATTGTCCTCCGAGCCAACTTTGTGATCGATTGAGTCACAGTTGTATTTCAGTTTGTGAAGAAGACTCATGTGGATCTAATGCTGTATGTATTGCTGAGGATCATAAAAGTAATTGTCAATGTCCACCAGGATTCCGAGGTAATCCTCTTCCTGAAGTTGAATGTGTACGTACAGAAGTCTGTTCTCCAAACCCTTGTCACTCTTCGGCTATTTGTGAAAGCACGCCATCAGGACACACGTGTAAATGTCCTCCGGGTCATGTTGGAGATCCTTTTACATCTGGATGTAGGCCAGAAGGAAATTGTCCTAATGGCGACCAAGACTGTCCTGCTCATGCATCTTGTATTCAAGGACGCTGTTTAAATCCATGTGAAAACGCATGTGGACCAAATGCAATTTGCTCAGTTATTAATAGAAAACCAGTTTGTAGTTGTCCTCCTAAATTTAGCCCTGGAATCGGAGGTCCTAACCAAGGATGTGTTCGTCAAGTCACTGCATGTCATAGTGATGCAGATTGTATTGGAGACATATGTCATAATGGACAGTGCAAAGGTACAATTTAAAATTTTTATAAAATAAAATCTGTTTTATTATCATTAAATATAAATATTTCAAATACAATGTTTATTTTTTTGTTTTAGTTCCTTGTCGTGATGGAAATGATTGTTCTACAGGCGAACGTTGCTTATTAAACATTTGTCAAATTCCTTGTGCTGGACATTCTCAATGTTCTAAAGATCAAGCATGTGTGAATGGAATTTGTATTCTTGGATGCCGAGCTAGCAAAGATTGTCCTAGTGAAGAAGCATGCATAAACAACAAATGTCTAAATCCTTGCCTAGCAGAAGCTGTTTGTGGTCCCAATGCTATATGTCGAAGCTCTAACCATGTAACTGAATGTCGTTGTCCTGAAGGATTTGTTGGAAATCCATTACCTCAACAAGGCTGTGTTCGTGTTCCCATTTCTTGTACTTCGCCAAATCAATGTCCTTCTGGTCATCACTGTGTCTCTGGCATTTGCGCTCTTCCATGTATTGATACCAACCAATGTGCCTCAGGAGAGCGCTGCACTAATCAACTTTGTGTTAAGGTAAAGAATAATTTGTTATTCTTATAAACAATAGATGCATTTATAAATTTGTTATTATTTTAATTAATTAATTTCAATAAAAATCATTTAAAAATTACTTATTTATATAATAATTATTCTATATTAATAAATTTTAGGTCTGTCATGGAGATAGCAATTGTCTAGCAGGTGAAGTGTGTGTCGAAGGAACTTGTCGCCAAGGATGTGGAACTGATTCTGATTGCCTCAAGAGTCAAGTCTGTATACAAAATAAATGTCGATGTGGAAGCGGATTTACATCTTCTCCAAAAGGCTGCGATGACATTGATGAATGCTTAGAACAACCATGTCACCCTAGTGCCAAATGCATTAATATTCCTGGATCTTATAAATGTAGCTGCCCAGCAGGCACTGTAGGAGACCCCTTCCTAGAACCTGGATGCCTTGCTCCAGATCAATGTGTCCGAGATAATGACTGCGCCGATACTCTTGCTTGCATTCAAGGGCGCTGTACAGATCCATGTCTATTATCTGATCATAAATGTGGACGTCAAGCAGTATGCAATGTATTTGATCATTCTGCAATGTGTGCGTGTCCAGCAGGACATTTAGGAGATCCAAATGATTTTCAAATAGGATGCTTTAAAGTTGAATGTTTGACAAGTGATGATTGTGCTCTTGATAAAGATTGCGATCATCAAAATAATAAATGCATAAGTAAGTGAATATATTATATATATATATATATATATATATATCAGTGTGTGCGGTCCATGGATGCTGTGGATGCGGCGCATCCCTAAAATTTTAAAACATTTATAATATTTTCATACCGTGTCATAAAAAATATAATGTCAAATTTGAAAAATAACGAACAATTCTACGATACTGTATTGGATGAAATTTTCAAAAAAAGCGAACAATAAAAAAAAATTTAAAAATGAAGGGCATTTTTTGAACAGCATCCCCTGATTGAAAAGTCACAGTCCGCTACTGATATATATATATATATATATATGTTTAAAATAAGATTATAAGATATATATATATGTTTAAATTAAGAACTTTAAAACTATAGTCGCAAAAAAAATATCATTTTATAAAAAGGTAACTCTGAGCAATCGTCAACATTAAGGAAACTGAGAATAATTATAATATATTTCGATATATATAGAAATATATTATAATTATTCTCAGTTTCCTTAATGTTGACGATTGCTCAGAGTTACCTTTTATAAAATGATATTTTTTGCGACTATAGTTTTAAAGTTCTTATTTTAAACGGAAATTTTCAAACTATAGTATAATCTTAATTAAATATTTTAAACTTAAATGATTTAATCAAATAATTTTACAATTCTCTTACTTTTTGTTTTTAGATCCATGTGATTTAATAAATTGTGGAAAAGGAACATGTACTACTCGATCACATCAAGGATTGTGTCAATGTTTTGATGGCTACACTTATATAGATGGACGTTGTGTAGATATTGATGAATGTGCTAATAGTCCATGCCATACTACCGCAATGTAAGTCAAATTCACCTTTCATTGTATAATTAAAACTATTCTAAAATTTAAATAACTATGAATTTTATTAATTTTTGACAGGTGTAAGAATACTGCAGGAAGTTTTCACTGTGAATGTGCTGAGGGATTAGTAGGAGATCCACTGAAAGCTGGCTGTAGGAAACCTGGTGATTGTTTTACAGATTCTGATTGTCCCACAACTGCATCATGCATTGATAACAGATGTCGTAATCCCTGCGAATCAACTGCTGCTTGTGGAATTGGTGCTGAATGTCGTAGTGAAAATCATTTAGCAGTTTGTCAATGTCCATCACAATCTCGAGGCGATCCTTTAATCAAATGTATACAATTAGAATGCGAGGATAGAGAAGATTGTGCTCTAAACAAAGCTTGTGTTGATGCTAGATGTGTAGATCCTTGTAATGTTTCTAATGTTTGTGGACAAAGAGCAGTTTGTTCTGCTTCCAATCATTTGGCAGTTTGTATTTGTGAACCAGGAGCTACTGGAGATCCTCGACTTGGATGTGTATCATTACAATATTGCGCAAGTGACGCTCAATGTACTACTGGAACAAAATGTAACAACGGAATTTGCACATGTAAGAATATTCTTGTAAATTTTTGTAATTAATATAAATATTTAAAAATTAATGTAATATTTTTTTCAGCTCAATGTTTAAGCTCACGGGATTGCATTGATGATCAATTGTGTATTGAAGGTATTTGCCATCCAATTTGCAAATCAAATGCAAATTGTCCTTCATTCCAAATATGCCAGAATGGTCTCTGTATTCAAGAAGTTAAATGTCATTCTGATTCAGACTGTGGAGAGACTGAGCATTGTATAGAAAATTCAGTTGGCCAAGCTGAATGCGTACCTGTCTGTGATGGACCTGTACTTTGTGGTCGAAATGCTGAATGCAGTGCTGTTGACCATCAAATTAAATGTAGTTGCAAAAATGGCTTTTACGGAAATGCAAGTGATGAAAGAATTGGTTGTAGGTCAATTGAATGTCATGAAGATTCAGAATGTTCTCCTGATAAACGATGCAATCAATTTATATGTAAGCTTTCTTGTCTTTTGAACAATCCATGCGGGGAGAATACATTATGCTCTTCAGAAAATCATGCCTCAGTTTGCTATTGTAAGCCTGGATTCACCGGTGATCCACTTAAAAATTGCGTGATGTTAGACCTATGCGCAGAATCACCATTGTGGTCCTGGGGCTCGATGTGATAATGCTCGTGGATCATATAAATGCCTTTGTCCTCTTGGAACTGTAGGTGATCCTTATCATGATGGATGCCGAGCTCCTGTCGAGTGTGAACATGATTCTGATTGTCCTGAAGCAGCTCAATGTATATCATCAAATGGTATTCCTAAATGTAAAGATGTTTGTGAAAGTACACTTTGTGGACCAAATGCTGAATGTGCTGCACAAGAACATATTGGATCATGTGTGTGTCTATCAGGTTACGAAGGTGATCCACATAATTCTCAAATCGGATGCCGACCCATACCAACACCTTGTAAAAAAACGAGTGATTGTCCAGCAAATACTTATTGTTATGGAGATATATGTACTCCTTCTTGTCAATCACATGAAGAATGTAGTTTAACAGAGCAATGTCTTGATGGCCAATGTCATAACCCATGCGAACGGCGATCTGCCTGTGGTATGAATGCTGAATGCCGTGTACTTAATCATCTTAAAGAATGCAGCTGTCCGGCTGGATTTACAGGAAACCAACATATTGAATGTGTAAGGATTCCAGTTTCTTGTGATTCGAATGATGATTGTATATCCCACCATACCTGTAGAGATAGTATGTGTCTTCCCATCTGTCAGTTAGACAATGAATGTGCATTTAATGAAAAATGTGTAAAAGGCAATTGCATTTTGACTTGTCGTGTAGATAACGATTGTTTTCTTGGGCATATATGTCTTAATAATATGTGTATTTATGGATGTAAAACAGACGAAGACTGTAGTGCAACCGAATCATGTAGAAATAATCGGTGTCTCGATCCTTGTTTAGAATCTCCATGCGGCCCTAATGCAGCATGTCACGTATCTAACCAACGAGCAAGTTGTTCTTGTAGGGATGGGTTAGTACCAAATCCAACCGCGAAAATAGCCTGTGTTCGAGCACCTGCTCCACCTTGTACTGAAAATCGATCCTGTCCATCTGGAACATCATGTGTAGATGAAGCTTGTAGATCTGTGTGTTCATCGGATTCCGGCTGTCTTTCTAATGAACGTTGTGATATAACTACAGGAGTTTGTAAGCCTTTATGTCGTCGAGATGATGATTGTCGAAGTGGCGAAATTTGCGATGGACTCTCTTGTTCCATTGGATGTCGAACAAACACTGGCTGTCCTAAAGACAAATCTTGCATAGAAGGTCGATGTTCCGACCCATGTGCTTCTCCGACAGCTTGTGGAACAAATTCATTATGCCATGTAGAAAAACATAATAAAGTGTGCCACTGTCCTCCAGAATTAGTTGGCGATCCTTATATTAGCTGTCGCCAACCTACAGCATCATGTATTGGAGATCAGACTTGTCCAAAAGGTCAAACCTGTAATGGCGGAGTTTGTCAAGCAACATGTAGAACGTAAGTCTACATAATTTAATATTTATTTAAGGTGTTAATTAATATTATATTTTGTTTTAGTGATTTTGATTGCCTTTCGGATGAAAGGTGTATTGGAGGACTTTGTAAGACAGTTTGTAACAGTGATTCAAAATGTGGACCTAAACACATTTGTGAAAATCGATTATGCGAAATTGGTTGTAGAAGTGATACCGTTTGTCCTGATAATCAGGCCTGTGTTAATAAACAATGTACAGGTACATAATATTTTTAAAATTTTATTAAATTATAAATTTAAATGTGGTGTTTTTTTGAGTTTGACAAAATAAATAAATAAAATTACCTATTTTTAGATCCATGTGCTGGTAATGGAGCTTGTGGATCATGTGCAGTTTGTCGAGTATCAAATCATGGAGCCCAATGCAGCTGTCCAGCAGGCTTCCTTGGAGATCCATTACTTGCCTGCTCTCGCCCTGCCAGGCGATGTAATGAACATCATGGACCAGAATGTTTACAATGTGATAATGCTGGATATTGTACTCGCTCTTGCAGTTCTACTTCTGATTGCCAATGTGGGGAGCTTTGTCTTTCAGAATTTTGCCGAGTCAAGTGTAGTGCAACTCTTCCATGTTCACCTGTAAGTTATTCTTTTATAAAATAGTCTTTTAAATGACATATTAATAACAAATGTTTTATTAATCAAAGTCTCTTCTAAGAATAAATAAATATTTTGTATAATTTTAATATATTCGATTGTATGTTAAGGGCCACGTTTGTCAAGAAGGTACATGTCTACCAGGCTGCCGAGCTCATTCAGATTGTCCTAACGAACAAGGTTGTGTGGACGGACTCTGTCGTGATCTTTGTGCTTCTGATCGTAGCCCTTGTGGTCGTGGAGCACTTTGCAGAGTTTCAGAACATCGGGCTGTTTGCCTATGTCCTGATGGATTTCGAGGGGAACCTAGTGAAGAGTGTACTAGGGCAGAATGTTCCAGAAATGAAGAATGTCCGGCAGATAAGCGTTGTGCTGAAGGTGGTCAATGCAGAAATCCATGTTTAGAAACCGCCGCTTGTGGTCTCAATGCCCAATGTAGAGTTGTTCAAAGACGAGCTCAATGTTTATGTCCACCAGGATATATAGGCAATCCCTCCATAGAATGTAAACAAGGTAAAATTTATAAAAGCATAAATATTAATGTTTTTTATATAATTCTTTGTTTTCAAATTTGATTTGAGTTTGTTGGTTTTTTTCAAAAATTTAAAATCTAAACATTACTCATTTTCAGGCTATGAACAATGCTCAGTAAACCCCTGTGGAGAAAACGCACGTTGTCGTGAAGAAGCAACTGGACCAGAATGTACTTGTATTCCTGGTTGTACAGGGGATCCTTATCGCGGTTGTCTTTGTCATGGTGGACTTACAACCCACGATATCTGTAAAGATAAAATATGTGGAATAAATGCTCAATGTCGAGTAACCAATGGTTTTAATCCGGAATGCTATTGCCCTCCTGAGAATCCCTCCGGAAATCCAAATATACATTGTAAGTTTTTTTGAATATGCCTATTATTTTATGTAATCTTTTTATCGTTTGTATTCTAAACGGCGGCGATCTGCCTATAGTAACTATAGTGATGAGCCTTTGACTGCTAGGCTGCTTGTAGAATTTTCTTTTTATAATGAGATCGAATCATCGAATGCATGAAGGGGTACACCAAGAAAACCCAGCCCCTTTGAATCTCGAAAGAACCAGTTTTCTTTTTTTTTTCTTTGTTTATTTTTCGAAAGAAGTATATATGGTACTATAGTGCGTGGGTGTGTCTATTATAACTCACAAATAACATTTTATCTATTATCCCAGAATGTCGTTCCATGTTTGCTCGATATAAACTCCCCCTGTTGTCAATCAATTTCTGAGGATTATTATTATTTGATTAAAGGCCTTCAGCATTACATACAGAGTTAAGTGTAATTATTATTAAAACTAGTACTAGTACTTCTACAGGAATTATTTTAAAACTCGTCAGACTGAGCGATTTCCTAGGTTGCCAGCTTTTAGACATCACAAGAGACCGGAAAAAGTAGTATTTTGAAAGAATTGTTAAAATAATAATACGTAAGTTTGTGTTTAAATCACTGACAGATTTAATTTTTGAACAACTCTTATTTGATGATGATGAAGATATGCGAAATAGGAGTTTGATTGTGCAGATTTTGTAGATTCATTTGACATTTTTAATAATTCTGGAGCTAGTGGCTTAAAACGTTATTTATGTGCCACCTAAGACAGATATTCAGTACTGTTGAAAAAATCTAATACAATGAAGAAATTATCTTATGTGATTGCAAATATAGTATATATAATAATAATAAAATATCAAGGCAGTCTAAATTTAGTTGAAATGAGACAAAATAAACTGATCTGGCCATCCACATAACCCCCCATTTTAGGCCCATCAGCGATTCTCAGATATCTCCTTTTAAATATGAGACTAATCTATTGTGAATATCAGCTTTCTTCGATTTTTGTTTGAAAATGTTATTATTTTAAATTGTTTTTAAGCCTCCCCTTCTTTGGGCCACTAGCAATTTTACAGAGTGGGTCATTTTCATATGGTCGTATAGTGTGCATATACGAAATTTTGTACAACTCGATTCAATAAGTCTTAGGCTGTGACCTCAGTGGCCGCTCGTGTTGACCGGGCACCGGTATAGCGGACGTGACTGTGCATTACAAACACGACGAGCTTGTATTAAAGGGACCTCTGGACACTGGGCGTTCTACTGAGGCCAGGATTCAAAGGGTCACCTGCCCCTTCTCCACTGAGTCTGGGTCCTAAGTCTTTTTTGTCTCTTTTTTATTACAGACTCTCTTTTTTTATAGTAAATTCCATTTTTATTGTTATTTTTGTTTTAAAATTTGAAAATTTTAATTTTTTTAAAAGGGCCCCATAAATTTTCGGTTCGATTCAACCAAAATCTAATCTACTCTTAATCTCAATACAACAAAACTAAACATGAAATTTAATTTTGATATCCACTCTAGTTTTTGATTGATTTTACATTTAAAATACATACCTATAACTTTTTGAAATGTAACTTTATATCTCACTTATAGCAGAACGTTTTGGGCTAGCTGCAGCGTTTTCCCCCTCCAAAACGCTAACAGCAAGTCGACTCTTTTTAAATAGTCTGCGCATACGTATGTGCACCTCTCCCTTTTTAGAGGCGTGTCTTATTTCCATAGGCGTAGTTAGGGGAGGGGCAAGGGGGACCTACAAAACTAATTGCCCACCCCCCTAGAAAAATCGAAACTCCATTATTACGAGTCATCGCTTATGTATTTCTCATTAAATTATTTCGTTACTTCCAAAATTTGTCAATTGTATACTAAAAAGTTAGTTGATCACTAATAGGTTTACCGAAATTGAAACCTTGTGGTGGCTAATCAGCTGACGGGCTGACCTCCTAGGAAAACTTGCTAACTATGCCAATGCTTATTTCCCATCGTAATCGTACCGGCATATTTTTTCCAAAAAATAAAATAACTAGACCTTAAAGTGATAGTTTTTTTTATTATGTATAAGGTTAACTTTATGAATAAAAACTTGAGTCCATAGATAATAATTATATTCTTTCATTCTACTCTTTTATATATACCTACTCGTATAATCCAATTATTTAGCTTCTAACAAGTCCAGCTACCAACAATGTGATTTCTAGTTTGAGTTTCTCTTTATGTTAATGGATTATATTTTTATTTTAACTATTTTTTATTAACATTGGTACAGGGTAGAAAACAATTTAATCCAGAAAATATTTTAATTTCAGCATATACGAAAAGCTGATATTTATAATAATATCTTTAAGGCAATATCTATAAGTTAATAAATTAATGTGACCTTAAGTGTAAATAAAAAAAATACTTACCCTTGCTCATAATTATGAAAGTATTTTAAGTCATTGATTGTTAGTTTCGAGATATTTAAAGTTTTATAAAATATTTTTGAAGTTGGTGCCAAACATATACCTTTGATGAATCGCACTCGACGGATCTTACTTAGTACGTTTGGAGGGTATGCTCGCTTATAGGTATAGTTAGTTTGGCACCGACTTCAAAAAGTAATTTCATGTTAATATTTAGTCGTTTAGTTGTAACTAAATAAGATAATAATTATTTTATACCTTTTAGTGTATTTTATTTGTTGCATTTAATTTTTTGAAGTCGGTTTTTATTTTTTTCTTAAAAATTATTTTTTAATAAAAACAGTTAAAATAAAAATATAATTTATTGACATAAAGAGAAACTGAAATTACAAAAATTAGGTACGGAAGTTACGCTTCAAACGTGTGTGATTATTGCACACACACAGAAATATTTTTTTATTTATTATTATTATTTGTATAAGTATTATTACATGATGAAAAACTCTAGTTTCCATAGGAAATTTAGCATTTATCACTATCACAGTTGATTCTTAAAGGCGTAACCTTCTAATACACTGAAAGCTGTTAGCATATTTACATATATATCATTCAGAAATCAGTCGTATTATATAGTTCTCATTAGAACCACTTTCCCAGTTATAAAATCTATATTTGGCATTTTTTTAGGTTCTCCTGAAGAAACAGAAGTTGATTGCAGAACTACTGGCTGTGGTGAAAATGCAGAATGTATTCGAGAAGGGGTCGTCTTTGTGTGCCGGTGTCCTCCCGGCACCGCAGGTAGACCCGAGATTCACTGCAAGCCAGGTAGGATTACTCTACTCATTTTTACGTATATTCTAACCTTTGGTATTAATATCGCAGTTATATTTACACGTAAAAATAGTTCACTCAAAGGTGAATCAATGTACAAAACGCACATAGTAGATTATTCACAAATGTATTATTATATATTGCACGAGACGAAAATATTTTGGATTTATTGCTGAAAGGATTTTGGGTAGCAATTATAACGCCAATCATATTAATTTGTAAATTTATAAAACTTTAAAACTTGTATAAGGAGAGCGGGTTTGCTGATAATACACCGATTTCGATTCTCTAAAATCTAATATATATATATATATATATGTATATATATATATATATATATATATATATATATATATATATATATGTTAGAGAGGCAAAGAATCGTAAATGGTTAAAGCCCATTAATTTGCAAAATATTTTTAAAATCATTTATAGAGCTAATCAAATGGTTTGTAAATACATATAAACATGTAATTAAAAAAAAATCGATTCATTTTTATTTTAGTTTTACCGGTGTGTGGAATGTTGCCGCAGTATTCCAATCTGCCTTGTCACTAACCACCGCTCACAAAATGAAAACTATCCCAACAAAAATTCCTAAATCATTTAATTTTTTAAAATAGTATGATGATTATTTAAAGATATTTTATTGTATAAATTAGTTTTTTCAATTTCAGCGGACTGTCTCATTGTGATTTTCACCGTAAACCAGTGTTTTAGAAAATAAGGTTTAATGATAAGTCAGATTGGGAACTGTGAAAGGAACATTCTCACATTTCGTGAAATTATCTTTAAATTGATAGATTTTAGAATTTTGGTACAGTTGGGGCTTTTTTGTAAATATTTCTCTTGTATAGTATTTGTTAAGTACTTATGTTTTGGAATAATTTAAGGCTTCATTTTCCTTCATAGTCTTGCCTCGAACTGTCCTTAAACACCAAACATCAAAAGCATGCGGTTTTTATATTATTAAATTGATTTATGTGTGTGAGAAATGTTTCCTTTCACAGTTCTTACATCGCTTTTCTTTTTTTTTCCTTTCCCGACTATGTTTCCTGTTGCGTCGGCTTCGATAGAGAATTTGTGCTCGAGCGATTTAGACTGTCCAAACGAAAAGGCTTGTATAAACGATCAGTGCGTAGACCCGTGTGCGTTGCGGGGGGCGTGTGGAACCAATGCCTTATGTAGGGCTGTCCTACATAAGCCAAGGTGTTCTTGTCCTGAGTGCTATGTGGGTATGCCTCAAAGGTCTTGTCAACCAGATCTAAAATGCGAGGCCACTGCTCGACCTGACACTACTCCAAAACTCGAATGTATTTATGACAGTGACTGTGCAGATTCATTAGCTTGCAATAGAGCAGTAGGTGAATGTCAAGATCCATGTAAAGGACCAAACACTATTGCATGCGAACCAAATAAACGTTGTGAAGTGCGTAGACATCAGCCTGTTTGTATGTGTAAAGCTGGATTTATTGTAAGCGAAAGCGGTGAACTTGCGTGCGCACCTGATCGTAGAACTGAATGCCGGCGAGATGACGAGTGTGCATCAAATCGAGCATGCATTGATGCTCGATGCCAAAATCCATGTACTGCATTACGTAACCCGCCTTGTTCTGGCCCCGGAAAATCCTGTGACGTTTTAGAACATCGACCTGTGTGTATATGTACTGAAAACTGCAATCCTACTTTATCAATCTGTCTTCGCGATAATGGTTGTCCAACGCATCAGGCTTGTCGAAGTTACCGTTGCATCGATCCATGTAAGAATGTGACCTGTGCAGACGATGCACCTTGTTTCGTCGAGGAGCACAAGCCAGTCTGCAAATTTTGTCCACAAGGATTTGTGTCTGATCCAAAATTTGGATGTCTTAAAGGTAATTTTTTTGAATCGCGAAAATATATAAATTTAAACAAGGACACTGAGCTCTAATAAAATAATAGTAATTATTAAAAAATACAGATATCGATACCTTTCGAATAAAAAAATAAAAAAAAAAAAATTTTTTGGGAAATTTTTGTCAGAGAGTGAAAATACAAGTGTCCTCTTCCTCTATCCTGTTATTCTAGAAAACTTTTGATTCTTCCCTCTTTTACCTATCATTTCTCAAAAATGTACAGTACTATTAGCTAATATATTATTTAAAACATTTAACAAAGCTCACACAAAATTTAATAGTAATTTGTAAATAAAAAACATTTTACATTTAATACTTTAATCTCAACATTGTATATATCACATTTATAAATCTATGTATTAATTAAAAACTATATGCCCATAATTGAAATTTAATTTATTATTTAAGAAAAAATAATAAATATTATTTTTTATTATGAGTAATGAAATATTTTTTGTTAATACATGAGAATTTATAAAATAAACTTGTAAATATAATAAATGTATATATGTTGGTTATCCACAGCAGGTGTCAACACAAGTACGACAACAACGATTAGATGCACATTGGATGCAGAGTGCACTGATACATTGGCCTGCATTAGAGGAGAATGTGTAGATCCTTGCACAGTAATATGTGGTCCAGGTTCTCGATGTAGGGTTAAAGAGCACAAACCATTATGTTTTTGCCCTGAGGGATTTAAGGGAGACCCTAGAGATAAATGTATACCTATTAGTTTAGATTTAATAACAACTCCTTCAATAGATACTAGTTATAAAATAAGTAATGAAAGTATGAATAAAACGATAGGTAGCACGTTAGAGAGTGTGAAAGAAACTACACCAACAAATTTTATGACAGTCACAGTTAGTTCAATTACGAATATAATAGATGAAGGTTTATATAAAATTAGTACAATTATACCAGATATTTACACTACATTAATAACAAGAGAAAGTAAAAAAAAAAGTGAAGAGGCAAGTTCTACAATAAGTATGAGGCAAAATAAAACAGAAGAAGAGGAGGAACAAACGACAACATTGAAATATGAAATAATTAATCAAACAGAAATCAGTCAAATAGTAACTGTATACCCAGGAAGAAATAACATCAAAGTTGATAACAGAAATTCCGGAACGATATACTAAAATGTCTACTGATTTCGAAAAATCAAAATCAACTATGGGAATTACTATACAAACAACAGAATATCCGGTGGAGATAACAACTCAAGTAACGGAAGGTATTCCGGAACACTCTAGTAAAATTTCTACAAAATATGAGGAAGCAAAACCAACATTTGAAATAACTAAACCAACCACTGAATATCAGGAAGAGCTAACAAATCGGGTTATAACAGAAATTCCTGGACAATACACTGAAATCTCTACTGATTTTGAGAAATCAAAATCAACTATTGGATATGCTACACAAACAGCTGAATATCCAAAAGAAAAAACAACTCAAGTAACGGAAGGTTTTCCGGAAGAATCTAGTATAATTTCTACAGAATATGAAGAACCAAAAACATCTATTGAAATAACTAAAGCAACGACTGAATATAGCAAAGAGCTAACTACACAGGGTGAAACAGAATCTCCTGGAAGATACACTGCAATCTCTACTGATTTTGAGAAAACACAAACAACAATTGGAATTACCACACAAACAACTGAATACCCAGAAGAAAGGACAACTCAAGTATCTAAAGAATTTTCTGAAATATATACAAAAATTTCTGCAGATTTTGAAAAATCAAAACAAACTGTTGGATATACCACACAAACAACTGAATATCCAGAGGCATTGACAACTCAAGTAACTGAAGTAATTCCGGAACTATCTAGTAAAATTTCTACTGGAAAAGAAGAAGCAAAAACAACTATTGGAATAACTAAATCAACCACAGAATATCCTGAAGAACTAAGTAGCCAGGTCAAAACAGAAATTCCTGAAAAATATACTAATGCATTTACTGATTTGGAGAAATCAAAATCGACTGTTGAATATAGTACACAAACAACAGAATATCCAGAGGCATTGACAACTCAAGTAAGCGAAGTAATTCCGAAACAAACTAGTAGAATTACTACTGAAAAACTAGAAGTAAAAACAAGTATTGGAATAACTAAACCAACTACTGAATATCCAGATGAATTAACTAGCCATGTAGAAACAAAAACTCCTGGACCATACACTAAAAGCTCTACAGATTTTGAGAAAACACAAGCTACTTTTGGAATAACCACACATACAACTGAATACCCAGAAGAAAGGACAACTAAAGTACCGGAAACTATTCCGGAAATATCTACTAAAATTTACACTGAATATGAAGAAGGAAAAACAACTTTTTCAATTACTAAAGCAACTAGTGAATACCCTGAAACCATAGCTAGCCAGGTGAAAACCGGAATCCCTGAAAGATATACTAAAGCTTTTACTGATTTGGACAAATCAAAATCCACTGTTGGATATACTACACAAACAACAGAATATCCAGAAGAAAAAATAACTCAAGTAACGAGAGAAATTTCGGAAACATCTAGTAAAATCCCTACAGAATATCTAGAAAGAAAAACAAGTATTGGAATAACTAAACCAACTACTGAATATCCAGAAGAATTAACTAGCCAGGTAGAAACAAAAACTCCTGGACCATACACTAAAAGCTCTACTGATTTTGAGAAAACACAAACTACTTTTGGAATAACCACACATACAACTGAATACCCAGAAGAAAGGACAACTAAAGTACCGGAAACTATTCCGGAGATATCTACTAAAATTTACACTGAATATGAAGAAGGAAAAACAACTTTGTCAATTACTAAAGCAACTAGTGAATATCCTGAAACAATAACTAGCCAGGTGAAAACCGGAATCCCTGAAAGATATACTAAAGCTTTTACTGATTTGGAGCAATCGAAATCCACTGTTGGATATACTACACAAACAACAGAATATCCAGAAGAAAAAATAACTCAAGTAACGAGAGAAATTTCGGAAACATCTAGTAAAATTCCTACAGAATATGTAGAAGGAAAAACAAGTATTGGAATAACTAAACCAACTACTGAATATCCAGAAGAATTAACTAGTCATGTAGAAACAGAAACTCCTGGACGATACACGAAAATCTCTACTGATTTTGAGAAAATACAAACTACTTTTGGAATTACCACACAAACAACTGAATACCCAGAAGAAAGGACAACTAAAGTACCGGAAACTATTCCGGAAATATCTAGTAAAATTTACACTGAATATGAAGAAGGAAAAACAACTTTGTCAATTACTAAAGCAACTAGTGAATATCCTGAAACAATAACTAGCCAGGTGAAAACCGGAATCCCTGAAAGATATACTAAAGCTTTTACTGATTTGGAGCAATCGAAATCCACTGTTGGATATACTACACAAACAACAGAATATCCAGAAGAAAAAATAACTCAAGTAACGAGAGAAATTTCGGAAACATCTAGTACAATTCCTACAGAATATGTAGAAGGAAAAACAAGTATTGGAATAACTAAACCAACTACTGAATATCCAGAAGAATTAACTAGCCACGTAGAAACAAAAACTCCTGGACCATACACTAAAAGCTCTACTGATTTTGAGAAAACACAAACTACTTTTGGAATAACCACCCAAACAACTGAATACCCAGAAGAAAGGACAACTAAAGTACCGGAAACTATTCCGGAAATATCTAGTAAAATTTACACTGAATATGAAGAAGGAAAAACAACTTTTTCAATTACTAAAGCAACTAGTGAATATCCTGAAACAATAACTAGCCAGGTGAAAACCGGAATCCCTGAAAGATATACTAAAGCTTTTACTGATTTGGAGCAATCGAAATCCACTGTTGGATATACTACACAAACAACAGAATATCCAGAAGAAAAAATAACTCAAGTAACGAGAGAAATTTCGGAAACATCTAGTAAAATTCCTACAGAATATGTAGAAGGAAAAACAAGTATTGGAATAACTAAACCAACTACTGAATATCCAGAAGAATTAACTAGCCACGTAGGAACAAAATCTCCTGGACCATACACTAAAAGCTCTACTGATTTTGAGAAAACACAAACTACTTTTGGAATAACCACCCAAACAACTGAATACCCAGAAGAAAGAACAACTCAAGTACCGGAAGGTATTCCGGAAATATCTACTAAAATTTCCACTGAATATGAAGAAGGAAAAACAACTTTTTCAATTACCAAATCAACTAGTGAATATCCTGAAACAATAACTAGCCAGGTGAAAACCGGTATCCCTGAAAGATATACTAAAGCTTTTACTGATTTGGAGAAATCAAAATCCACTGTTGGATATACTACACAAACAACAAATTATCCAGAAGAAAAAATAACTCAGGTAACGAGAGAAACTTTGGAAACATCTAGTAAAATTCCTACAGAATATGTAGAAGGAAAAACAACTATTGGAATAAGCAAACCAACTACTGAATATCCAGAAGAATTAACTAGCCATGTAGAAACAGAAACTCCTGGACGATACACGAAAATTTCTACTGATTTTGAGAAAATACAAACTACTTTTGGAATTACCACACAAACAACTGAATACCCAGAAGAAAGGACAACTAAAGTACCGGAAACTATTCCGGAAATATCTAGTAAAATTTACACTGAATATGAAGAAGGAAAAACAACTTTTTCAATTACTAAAGCAACTAGTGAATATCCTGAAACAATAACTAGCCAGGTGAAAACCGGAATCCCTGAAAGATATACTAAAGCTTTTACTGATTTGGAGAAATCAAAATCCACTGTTGGATATACTACACAAACAACAGAATATCCAGAAGAAAAAATAACTCAAGTAACGAGAGAAATTTCGGAAACATCTAGTACAATTCCCACAGAATATGTAGAAGGAAAAACAACTATTGGAATAACTGAACCAACTACTGAATATCCAGAAGATTTAACTAGCCAGGTAGAAACAAAAACTCCTGGAACATACACTAAAATCTCTACTGATTTTGAAAAAACACGAACTACTTTTGGAATTACCACACATACAACTGAATACCCAGAAGAAAGGACAACTAAAGTACCGGAAACTATTCCGGAGATATCTACTAAAATTTTCACTGAATATGAAGAAGGAAAAACAACTTTTTCAATTACTAAAGCAACTAGTGAATATCCTGAAACAATAACTAGCCAGGTGAAAACCGGAATCCCTGAAAGATATACTAAAGCTTTTACTGATTTGGAGAAATCAAAATCCACTGTTGGATATACTACACAAACAACAGAATATCCAGAAGAAAAAATAACTCAAGTAACGAGAGAAATTTCGGAAACATCTAGTAAAATTCCTACAGAATATGTAGAAGTAAAAACAACTATTGGAATAACTAAACCAACTACTGAATATCCAGAAGATTTAACTAGCCAGGTAGAAACAAAAACTCCTGGACCATACACTAAAAGCTCTACTGATTTTGAAAAAACACAAACTACTTTTGGAATAACCACCCAAACAACTGAATACCCAGAAGAAAGAACAACTCAAGTACCGGAAGGTATTCCGGAAATATCTACTAAAATTTCCACTCAATATGAAGACGGAAAAACAACTTTTTCAATTACTAAAGGAACTAGTGAATACCCTGAAACAATAGCTAGCCAGGTGAAAACCGGAATCCCTGAAAGATATACTAAAGCTTTTACTGATTTGGAGAAATCAAAATCCACTGTTGGATATACTACACAAACAACAGAATATCCAGAAGAAAAAATAACTCAGGTAACGAGAGAAACTTTGGAAACATCTAGTAAAATTCCTACAGAATATGTAGAAGGAAAAACAACTATTGGAATAAGCAAACCAACTACTGAATATCCAGAAGAATTAACTAGCCACGTAGAAACAGAAACTCCTGGACGATACACGAAAATTTCTACTGATTTTGAGAAAATACAAACTACTTTTGGAATTACCACACATACAACTGAATACCCAGAAGAAAGGACAACTAAAGTACCGGAAACTATTCCGGAGATATCTACTAAAATTTTCACTGAATATGAAGAAGGAAAAACAACTTTTTCAATTACTAAAGCAACTAGTGAATATCCTGAAACAATAACTAGCCAGGTGAAAACCGGAATCCCTGAAAGATATACTAAAGCTTTTACTGATTTGGAGAAATCAAAATCCACTGTTGGATATACTACACAAACAACAGAATATCCAGAAGAAAAAATAACTCAAGTAACGAGAGAAATTTCGGAAACATCTAGTACAATTCCCACAGAATATGTAGAAGGAAAAACAAGTATTGGAATAACTAAACCAACTACTGAATATCCAGATGAATTAACTAGCCATGTAGAAACAAAAACTCCTGGACCATACACTAAAAGCTCTACTGATTTTGAGAAAACACAAGCTACTTTTGGAATAACCACACATACAACTGAATACCCAGAAGAAAGGACAACTAAAGTACCGGAAACTATTCCGGAGATATCTACTAAAATTTTCACTGAATATGAAGAAGGAAAAACAACTTTTTCAATTACTAAAGCAACTAGTGAATATCCTGAAACAATAACTAGCCAGGTGAAAACCGGAATCCCTGAAAGATATACTAAAGCTTTTACTGATTTGGAGAAATCAAAATCCACTGTTGGATATACTACACAAACAACAGAATATCCAGAAGAAAAAATAACTCAAGTAACGAGAGAAATTTCGGAAACATCTAGTAAAATTCCTACAGAATATGTAGAAGGAAAAACAAGTATTGGAATAACTAAACCAACTACTGAATATGCAGAAGAATTAACTAGCCAGGTAGAAACAAAAACTCCTGGACCATACACTAAAAGCTCTACTGATTTTGAGAAAACACAAACTACTTTTGGAATAACCACACAGACAACTGAATACCCAGAAGAAAGGACAACTAAAGTACCGGAAACTATTCCGGAAATATCTACTAAAATTTTCACTGAATATGAAGAAGGAAAAACAACTTTTTCAATTACTAAAGCAACTAGTGAATATCCTGAAACAATAACTAGCCAGGTGAAAACCGGAATCCCTGAAAGATATACTAAAGCTTTTACTGATTTGGAGAAATCAAAATCCACTGTTGGATATACTACACAAACAACAGAATATCCAGAAGAAAAAATAACTCAAGTAACGAGAGAAATTTCGGAAACATCTAGTAAAATTCCTACAGAATATGTAGAAGGAAAAACAACTATTGGAATAACTAAACCAACTACTGAATATGCAGAAGAATTAACTAGCCAGGTAGAAACAAAAACTCCTGGACCATACACTAAAAGTTATACTGATTTTGAGAAAACACAAACTACTTTTGGAATTACCACACATACAACTGAATACCCAGAAGAAAGGACAACTAAAGTACCGGAAACTATTCCGGAGATATCTACTAAAATTTTCACTGAATATGAAGAAGGAAAAACAACTTTTTCAATTACTAAAGCAACTAGTGAATATCCTGAAACAATAACTAGCCAGGTGAAAACCGGAATCCCTGAAAGATATACTAAAGCTTTTACTGATTTGGAGAAATCAAAATCCACTGTTGGATATACTACACAAACAACAGAATATCCAGAAGAAAAAATAACTCAAGTAACGAGAGAAATTTCGGAAACATCTAGTAAAATTCCCACAGAATATGTAGAAGGAAAAACAAGTATTGGAATAACTAAACCAACTACTGAATATCCAGTTGAATTAACTAGCCAGGTAGAAACAAAAACTCCTGGACCATACACTAAAAGCTCTACTGATTTTGAGAAAACACAAACTACATTTGGAATAACCACACATACAACTGAATACCCAGAAGAAAGGACAACTAAAGTACCGGAAACTATTCCGGAAATATCTACTAAAATTTACACTGAATATGAAGAAGGAAAAACAACTTTTTCAATTACTAAAGCAACTAGTGAATATCCTGAAACAATAACTAGCCAGGTGAAAACCGGAATCCCTGAAAGATATACTAAAGCTTTTACTGATTTGGAGAAATCAAAATCCACTGTTGGATATACTACACAAACAACAGAATATCCAGAAGAAAAAATAACTCAAGTAACGAGAGAAATTTCGGAAACATCTAGTACAATTCCCACAGAATATGTAGAAGGAAAAACAAGTATTGGAATAACTAAACCAACTACTGAATATGCAGAAGAATTAACTAGCCAGGTAGAAACAAAAACTCCTGGACCATACACTAAAAGCTCTACTGATTTTGAGAAAACACAAACTACTTTTGGAATAACCACACATACAACTGAATACCCAGAAGAAAGGACAACTAAAGTACCGGAAACTATTCCGGAGATATCTACTAAAATTTACACTGAATATGAAGAAGGAAAAACAACTTTTTCAATTACTAAAGCAACTAGTGAATATCCTGAAACAATAACTAGCCAGGTGAAAACCGGAATCCCTGAAAGATATACTAAAGCTTTTACTGATTTGGAGAAATCAAAATCCACTGTTGGATATACTACACAAACAACAGAATATCCAGAAGAAAAAATAACTCAAGTAACGAGAGAAATTTCGGAAACATCTAGTACAATTCCTACAGAATATGTAGAAGGAAAAACAAGTATTGGAATAACTAAACCAACTACTGAATATGCAGAAGAATTAACTAGCCAGGTAGAAACAAAAACTCCTGGACCATACACTAAAAGCTCTACTGATTTTGAGAAAACACAAACTACTTTTGGAATAACCACACAGACAACTGAATACCCAGAAGAAAGGACAACTAAAGTACCGGAAACTATTCCGGAGATATCTACTAAAATTTACACTGAATATGAAGAAGGAAAAACAACTTTTTCAATTACTAAAGCAACTAGTGAATATCCTGAAACAATAACTAGCCAGGTGAAAACCGGAATCCCTGAAAGATATACTAAAGCTTTTACTGATTTGGAGAAATCAAAATCCACTGTTGGATATACTACACAAACAACAGAATATCCAGAAGAAAAAATAACTCAAGTAACGAGAGAAATTTCGGAAACATCTAGTACAATTCCCACAGAATATGTAGAAGGAAAAACAACTATTGGAATAACTAAACCAACTACTGAATATGCAGAAGAATTAACTAGCCAGGTAGAAACAAAAACTCCTGGACCATACACTAAAAGTTATACTGATTTTGAGAAAACACAAACTACTTTTGGAATAACCACACAGACTACTGAATACCCAGAAGAAAAGACAACTAAAGTACCGGAAACTATTCCGGAAATATCTAGTAAAATTTACACTGAATATGAAGAAGGAAAAACAACTTTGTCAATTACTAAAGCAACTAGTGAATATCCTGAAACAATAACTAGCCAGGTGAAAACCGTAATCCCTGAAAGATATACTAAAGCTTTTACTGATTTGGAGAAATCAAAATCCACTGTTGGATATACTACACAAACAACTGAATACCCAGAAGAAAAAATAACTCAAGTAACGAAAGAAACTTTGGAAACATCTAGTAAAATTCCTACAGAATATGTAGAAGGAAAAACAACTATTGAACTAACCAAACCAACTACTGATTATCCTGAAGAATTAACTAGCCAGGTAGAAACAGAATCTCCTGGACGATACACTAAAATCTCTACTGATTTTGAGAAAACACAATCAACTTTTGGAATAACCCCACAAACAACTGAATACCCAGAAGAAAGGGTAACTCAAGTACCGGAACTATCTAGTAAAATTTCCACTGAATATGAAGAATCAAAAACAACTTATGCAATTACTAAAGCAACTAGTGAATATCCTGAAATAATAACTAGCCAGATGAAAACCGGAATCCCTGAAAGATATACTAAAGTTTTTACTGATTTGGAGAAAACAAAATCCACTGTTGGATATACTACACAAACAACAGAATATCCAGAAGAAAAAATAACTCAAGTAACGAGAGAAATTTCGGAAACATCTAATACAATTCCTACCGAGTATTTAGAAGCAAAAACATCTATTGGAATAACTAAACCAACTACTCAATATCCAGTAGAATTAACTAGCCAGGTTGAAACAGAAACTCCTGAACGATACACTAAAATATCTACTGATTTTGAGAAAACACAATCTACATTTGGATTAATCACACAAACATCTGAATACCCATCAGAAAGGACGACTCAAGTACCGGAAGGTATCCCTGAAATATCTACTAAAATTTCCACTGAATATGAAGAATCCAAATCAACTATTGGAATAACAAAAGCCCCAACAACAGAATATCCAGAGGAATCAATCACTCAGGCCGAAACCAAGATTCCTGATGGATATACTAAACTTTCATCATATTATGTGAAATCCCAAACAATTGAATTTACTGGAGAAACAAGTGAATATCCCAAAGCTTTAACTACTAAGATTATACCTGAACAATCTACTAAAGTTTCTATTGTTTCGGCTGAATCTTCAACTTTACCTACATCTTCAGATCAATATACCTCATCCCCCTCATTATTGACCCTGCCAGTGTCTTTAAATAAATCTACAACGCCGTTTATTCCCATTTTTCCATCAAACTTTTCACTCGTTACTTTAACTGAAAATATTAATCGAACCACGAAAGCAAAATCAGCTCGAACTGATTTTACTCCTTCTTTTTCTCTCTCATCAACTACTCAGTCTGTCAATTTAGTTACAGATGCTCCCATTACCCCTGCTATTTCTTATTCACTTGTTACTTGTCAATCTGACAATGACTGTCCAATATATAAATCCTGTTTTAATAATCAATGTCTAAATCCATGTTTATTTTATGACAATTGTATCTGTGGTATATGTCAAGTAATTTCACATAAACCTGAGTGCTTTTGCCCTTATGGAGAGAACTGGACCCACACCACTGTTGATTGTAAAACACTCCCAGGTAAACACAACACTCTGACCCATAAGAAAAACATCACAAACACTTGCACTTGGGAGACACAGCTATACATCGCTACTTTGAGTTTACCTCATTTAGTATTCCCTGCTTTTACATTCATTTTGTTTTCATCAGTTTTCTAGCCATGATTTATGCCAGATTTTTTCAGAGAATGTTTTTTCAGTTGCATGGTCAATTCTTTCATATTGATTCTACCTCGAATATATTTTTCTTCAAAACTCTTAAAAATGCTAAATTGTATGACTTTATCCATTTTTTTTTTTTTTTTTAATTTTTTTTATTTACACTTTTTCTCTACTTTTTTATTTATGTTGTTTGTTTCATTTCTTAAAATCTTTTGAATAGTATGCCTATTTTAAATTTTCTTTCTTCAAATTCTTTTTTTTTTTTTTTTATTTAATTTAAGAACAATTTAATTTTTATTACTTTTCGATTTACATCTTTCAGGAATATATTTTTAATGTACATAGCATGCAATTTTTCGTCATTGTTAAATATAATATAATACTAATATGCTTTACTGCTAATTTTGTAAATAGCCCATCACAAAGCTTTTTTTTAACATGAACAAATTAATCTTGGCTTTGGATCAGCCTCATTGTATGCTGGTAATTTCAGCTCTGTTGCTTTTCATTTTATATTTATTTGCTTTTACAATTTATAATTTATTAGTATTTTAAGACCATAAATAAGTAATAAAATATCCTTGATTAATACTTTTTATATTTTTTAATTTATATATTTAATAAGTATTTATTTTTTAATCAAATCATCATTAGAATGAAAGTATATATAAACTATGATAAATTTAACTTGAATATCTCATATTATTAATAATACAAAAATTTGATTTTTTTCTTTTTAATTATAAAAGTCTGAATTTTATTAATTCAATGAAATTTGTATGTGATTCTCAAATACTTAAAAATATTCAGGATTAAAATCATTGAATTAAAAAATGAAATTAATTGTATTATTAGAATTTTCCATTTAGTAGGTATAAGGTGTAACACAATATTTTTTCATGATATTCTACAATCAAAAACAAAAATGATTTTCTTTTAGCTTACTTATTACATCTTCTTACTAGTTCTGTCTAAACTTAATATTTGACATTTTTTAATAAAATAAAATAAGTTAATCTATTTATTATTTATTAGAATTCATTTTCTAAATTAACTTGATGGAATATTTTTGGCTAAATGATTCTTTTATATCTATTATTAAGTAATTAATTTAATTCTTAGAATATATTAATTTCAAATTATTTTTCAAGGATGTTATTATTACTTTCTCCATGATTTTCATTTTGTACAAATTTAAAAAAAATGTAAATTGAAAATGAATTTTTCACAGTCATAAGTTGCGGAGATAACATCGATTGTCCATCACAACAAGCTTGCATTGATGCACAATGTCAAAACCCTTGTATTGCTGCAAATCCCTGTAAATCTCTTCAAGGATGCCAAGTGGAAAATCATCAACCGGTGTGCGTCCAAGGTATTGACCAACACCATTTTATTTCCTTCTTTCGCAAGTAAGCTTGTTCTTTTATCTTTAATATAAATTCATTAAATAGTTATCCTTAAATAGTTATATATGATACTTTGCCTGAATTCAATGTAAATTTTATGAAAAATAGAAGGTGGAAGATAGGTATAAGGGATAAATAAAAAATATCACTTGCATTGTCTTAGCTAAGAGCGTCCATCCTACCAGAGTTCAAAATTAAAAAAAAGTTGCTACTTGGATGCCTATGTGTAAACAATATGTATATATAATAATTATTAGAAAAAATTCAATTTTTTTTTTAATTTTCTCTTTTTTAGATTTAATTATGTATAATTATGAAATAAAATAAACTATGTAGATTTTAGGTTTTATAAATATTTCTTTTTTTCTTTTAAAATCTAATTATAAACGAAGAAAAATAATCTCTCGGCACGAAACTGTAATATGAATAGAAAACTTATTTTGGTATAAATTAAATCCTTCTAATAGACAGGTTTTTTTTAAGAGATTATTTTAAGTCTGCTATTTACTTTTATAAACCTCTTACCTACATTAGCAATCAGCCAATTCCCACAACAGAAAAAATGATTTTAATTAGAGTTTTTCAAGGTTTTTATGAATTTTATCATTTTTCTTAATAAATTTAGAAATTGCATTGATTTGAAATTGAAAGAAAATTATAATGAAGGAAAAAGTAAAGAAAATTATAATGAAGGAAAAAGTAAAAAAATTTGAGACTCAGTATTCTCTCTGTAAATTTTTGTTTGCAAACGATTTCAACTTGAAAAATCATACTTTCACGAAGATGAAGCTTATTGGTGCATACTTGTGAAATTTGACATTTCACTAATTGAAGCATAACTCATTGTTAATCGATCGTAACGTCAAGAGCACTCAATATAAATTTTTTCCTGGTTTTCTGAATTTTTCCAACCGCAATTTCTGAATCAAGAACAGAAAATAAAATATTCCTCAAAGAAAATGTGAAAGTAAATAATTCTACAATCGAGCTGAGATGACGACATCTGTTGGCTATCTTAGTACGATGTGTTGAAATGTGGATTAGTTTGACTTCAGCTCTTAATATTCGATTATGAATAGATGGCCTGAAAGTGAACATGTAGAAGATGTATTTGGGCTGAAATGTGAGGAATGGTCTCAGAATGAATTTACCGAGTACGCGTAGAGGCGCCTCAAGGAGGCCTTAAGCCAGCCAACCCAAGCGTAATAAGACAAAATACGCGCATGCCTTTGTCATTCTCAAGTAAAGGGGCTAAAGTCGACGATCATACAGATGTAAAAAATAAACTGCAACGGATCGTTGCTAAACTTTATCCAAATTCATTTGAAATATTAATATGTTCTTGAGTAAAGTACGTTAAAATATAATTTTACTAAAAACTTTATTTAACCTTTTTTGTGGTCCCCAAGGTACTTAATTAGGATATTAAATTTCATCAAAATTGGTTAAGTCATTTTCAAGATATTTAGAAAAAACTAAAAAAGTACTGAAATAAAGTACTAATGTTTGTGGACCGATATGTACCAAAAACTAATCAGCGCTTCATTTTGTTAAACTAATGGTAGGTTTTCAATTTCATTTCAATCAGCGCAAAGGTGTGGAAAAAATCGTGGACGAAAAAAACGATAACACACATACATACATACATACATACATCCTCAAGCACTTCCAAAAAAATGGCACTTTTTGGCCTCTCGACGAGATTTCAGGTAATTTTTGGCAAAACCGTCACGTGCTAAAATTCAATCTCATTGAATACTTCAATTTGTGACCTTAATTGAGTCCATGGGTTCCGTAGTCTTTACCCGAGGACCCTTTGAAGTCGCGCTTGCCGCGAAGAGCGATTCCAATACTTTCTCCCATGCTTCGCATTGGATAAAGTAAAAAGTTTCCAACAATACACACTAATGGACGCTATTTTACTATTATTCTTTGTCCGATGATTTTGATAATTTTCAAAAGAAATGAAATGGGCTACCAGAAATCACTCTTGGGTTTTTTTTTTTTTTTTTATAAAATTATTTCCATCTTCTTTCTTTTAAGTGCCATATTAGATCTCCCTGACGTTTCGGCTCTCTCCACATATACCTGTGCTGAGTGAGTTTAGCTGTTTTTACACAGATATACGGGACCTACTTTTTAACGCCGGTTCCGAACGGCTAGTTTGGAGAGGTTACTAGGCAATTATACTCTTGGTAGGTTGCCATTGCTTTCCAAGAGGAGGCGGCTGCAAATATCTGATCTGCCGAGACTCAGTCTCGAACCAGCGTATTTCAGGCCAGCGCCCCAACACTCTAACCACAGACCCACAGTCGCCTCTAAAAAATTTAAATGACCACCATTTCAAAACGGATGATTTGATCAAATCGAGAATTTTTTCCAAACTAGATCGTTACATGGATGAGTTCCATTCAAAATATCTACTCAATCGGCCAAGACGTTCCAAAAATATAAGTTATTTAGTAAAAAAAAAAATAGTCTATTTCATATTAGCGATTTTTTCAGAAACTTTTCCCTTGGTATTCTTGGCAATAAAGATGAAAAATAAAATTATCACAAGAGTAAAAATTAAAAAGTCAATAAAATTAATTCTAATATTTATTCCCTATAAAAAAGAAATATTGTTCAAGATATAAATCTCTAATTCAATTATACATTGATTGATTGATTTATCATGAGTAATTTTGAAAATATTCTCTTTTAGTTTGCCAATGTCAACGCACTTCAGATTGTCATGCATCGTTTGTTTGCGATGGCTGCATTTGTATTCCAGGAGGTAATATTCTTACATTCTCTTATTCTGTATGATATATCTTTTTATATTTCTATATTATTTTAAATTCAGGCAAAGTTCCCGTAGTTACTGGATGTGAACATTGCCAACCTGGCTACACCTGCGAACCTTCCACAGGCGCCTGTATACGAGGTAAGAGGGAAAATTCTTCAATGTTTCAGTATTCGGTGTGTTGCTGTTTTGTTTATGTCATTTTGATATTTAAATATAAAACAAGAAACAAACACCTAACGATATCCCTACAAAGATTCCTTTACTTTTACCTTTAAACTTCGTCATTCGTCAAGAACTTCACAATTCCTTTATAATTTCAACATACCGGAGTCGTCGTTATTTTTGAAAATAATTTTGTTCATTTTTTTTTTATCAAGTTCTTGGGAAATCTTTTCTTTGTACATATAAACAATTTTAAATATCATCTTAAATATCTATAATTTTCTTAGAAAAAATAGCAACACATCTTTTATTTTTTTATATGTAAATACAAAATAAATAGTTTAATGTAAATTATTAGTTGTAATATATTTGTACAAATCTTTAAACAATTAGGAGATATTTTCATGTTTACATATTTCTTATATTTGACCAAATCAGTATGATCATAAAAAAAAAACTCATTAACTATATAAGAGGTGGTTTTCCCAAGAAGAGATGTCATGGTTAATGAAATATAAAAATATTTTTTCCCATTTGTAAATTTTTTCACATTGATATTATTTTGTTGTTTAATCAATCTATGTCTAAACTTGGAAAAATTAACATATTTTTTATTGTTGAGACTTGAGTTGTCAAAATGATTATATGAGAGATTTCTTCAAGTTACTTCATTGAGAAATTAAAAATTTTTAAATAATTAAAAAATTAAACCTCGAAAACATTTCCCCATTTATCCAAATCATTATCTATTTATAATGAGAATATTCTCCACAGGAATTATTTGATGGATTATAGTGGTGTTTCACAAAGTGGAAATTCACTTTGTGAAACACCACTATAATCCGTCAAATAATTCCTGTGTTAATATGTTTCACTATAAACCAACACCGTTTTCCCTAAACGTTAGAATATTCTCCAATTGTTTTTAGCATTTTACTATAAAATAGTTTCAATTTTTAAAAAAATCCGTTATATAGTATTATTTTTTATTCGATCTTTCAATTTGAAGTCAATTCCTTATAAAAATTTAAAGATTGAATAAAAAAATATAAAACGGATTGGTATATATATATCAATAATTATTACATTAACTTTAAGTAATTTTTTTCATCATTTTTATGAAATTTGGTTTCATTTTTTTTTATTCCTAACTATTGTAGCATTGTAGGATATTCAAAAATATTTTGGTTTGGGCTAATATTTGTGTGGATGGAATTTTTCTGTACCTAATATGTTCACATCTTTTTCCAATTCTGCGTTATAAGTTGTTCTAATAAAAACAAAAGATTGTTGTGGCCCTCTTACTTCTCTCTATTTATGTTGAAAAAAATCGGTTATTGTTTTGTTTGGATTCCCACCGGATCTTAACTAATTTATGACAAAATTAATTTTTGTTTTTTTTCTACACTAGATATTTAATGTTACATATAAACACTAATAATAACAATTTAAAAATTATTGTAAATATCTACTCACAACTAATATAGCTGACTAATAATAAAATATAATTTTCCCCTTTTAAAGAAAGTGTAACTTTTCATTAAATTGGTATGGTTATTTGCACCTAGTATTTGAGTAATTTTCTTCATTGTTAAAAATCAGATAATTTTATTTTATTTATTAAGCACATAGCAGTATTTATCATATTTTGTAAAAATTTTAATTCAAATGCACATTCACTGGTTCTAGTTTCTTTCTTTAATTCATTAATTATATCTTTTTAACTTATTTATGCCACGGTTTTAATAATAATAATAAAATATAATTTTTTCTATGAAAGATTTCAATTTGCCGATGGTAATAGATTCAAATTTTCTTAGAAAATCATAAGATGGTATCATCTATTAAATCCGATAGAATGGAATATTTTTAATTATATGTCAGAGGGGTTGTTTTTCATCCCTCGGAAATCGAACCCGAGGGGTGAAAAACAACTCCTCTGACATATAATTAAAAATATTCCATTCCATCGGATTTAATAGACCATCTTAAGATTTCCTAATATAATTTTTCTACCTTTGTTTTCATTAATGTAATATATCAAAACTGAAAATTATTTTTTTATAATAAAATCAAGGTAATATGGAAGGTATAGAATATATTATTATTGAATTTTTTTCTAAAAATGGGAATTATTATACTTCTGGTATCTGTTAATCCGCAACTAACATTTTGTGTATTTTTTTCTTGTATATAATCTAGTACCTGAAGCGCTCACTACAGACATTAGCATTATTGAAGCAACAACACTACAAGTTAACGCCTCTAAAGAAACAAGCACTCAACAGACTACAGAATACCCAATTTTTATTTCTAAAACCACTGTGCCCTTTTCTACTATTTCTTTTAAAGAAGAACAAAATATTACAAATACTACAGAACAAACCAAAACTGAATTTACCACTAGTGAAATGTTAACGTCTCCTCCAACTACAATAATTAGTGAACCTTCGACAGATGAAGGTACTACTATTCCATTTCCTAAGACTCCAATTAGAAGTGAACCGACTACAGCTGAAAGTACCACTATTATTCCATCTGATAAGACGCCAATCATTAGTGAAACTTCAATAGTTAAAGGTTCTACTGTTATTTCTACTATTCCATCAGTAAGCAGCAAACCCTCAACATTTGAAGCTACTACTATTATTTCTACTATTTCATCAGCTGAGACTCTAATAATTGGTGAGCCTTCAACAGTTGAAGGTACTACTATTCCATTAGCTAAGACTCCAATAAGTAATGAAACGACAACAGTGGAAAGTACTAGTATTATTTCCACTATTCCATTTGCTAAGACACCAATAAGTAGTAAACCTTCATCAATGGAAGTTACTACTATTATTTCTAATATTCCATCATCTGAGACTCCTTTAAGTAGAGAACCTTCAACAGTTGAAAGTACTACTATTATTTCCACTATTCCATCTGCTAAGACACCATTAATAAGTGAACCGTCAATAGTTGAAGTTTCTACTATCCCATCAGCTAAGACGACAATAAGTAGTGAACCCTCGACTGTGGAAGGTAATACTATTATTTCTACTATTCCATCAGTAAGTAGTGAGTCATCAACTGAGACTCCTCCAATTAGAAGCGAACCAACTCCTGTTGAAAGTACCACTATTCCATCTGCTATGACTCCAATAAGTAGTGAAACGACAACAGTTAAAAGTACTACTCTTATTTCTACTATTCCATCTGCTAAAATTACAACAGGTAGTGAAGAGACAACAGTTGAAGGTATTACTATTCCATTAGCTAAGACTCCAATAAGTAGCAAACCTTCAACAGTGGAAGGTACTACTATGGTTTCTACTATCCCATCAGTAAGTAGTGAAACCTCAACATTTGAAACTACTACTATTATTACTACTATTTCATCAGCTAAAGCTCCAATAAGTACTGAGCCGACAATTGAAAGTACTACTATTATTTCCACTATTCCATCTGATAAGACGCCAATTATTAGTGAACCGTCAATAGTTGAAGGTTCTACTATTCTATCAGCTAAAACTTCAACAAGTACCGAACCTTCAACATTTGAACGTAATACACCAATCATTAGTGAACCTACAGCATTTGAAGGGACTACTATTATTTCGACTATCCCACCAGTTGAGACTCCTATAAGTGGGGAAACTTCAACAGTTGAAGGTACCACTATTCCATTAGCTAAGACTCCAATAAGTAGTGAATCGCCAACAGTTGAAAGTACTACTATTATTTCCACTATTCCATCTGATAAAACTCAAACAAGTAGTGAACCGACAACAGTTGAAGGTATTACTATTCCATTAGCTAAGACTCCAATAAGTAGTGAACCTTCAACAGCAGGAGTTACTAATATTGTTTCTACTATTCCATCAGTAAGCAGCGAACAATCAACATTTGAAGCTAGTACTATTATTTCTACTATTTCATCAGCTGAGACTCTAATAATTGGTGAATCTTCAACAGTTGAAGGTACCACTATTTCATTAGCTAAGACTCCGATAAGTACTGAATCAACAACAGGTGAAAGTACTACTATTATTTCCACTATTCCATCTGATAAGACACCAATAATTAGTGAACCGTCAATAGTTGAAGGTTCTACTATTCCATCAGCTAAGACTTCAATTAGCAGCGAACCTTCAACAATGGAAGGTACTACTATTATTTCTACTATTTCATCAGCTGAGACTCTAATAATTGGTGAATCTTCAACAGTTGAAGGTACCACTATTCCATTAGCTAAGACTCCGATAAGCACTGAACCAACAACAGTTGAAAGCACTACTATTATTTCCACTATTCCATCTGCTAAGACACCAATAATTAGTGAACCGTCAATAGTTGAAGGTTCTACTATTCCATCAGCTAAGACTTCAATTAGCAGCGAACCTTCAACAATGGAAAGTACTACTATTTTTTCTACTATTCCTTCAGAAATTAGTGAACCTTCAACATTTGAACGTAACACACCAATCATTAGTGAAGCTACTCCATTCGAAGGTACTACTATTATTTCGACTATCCCATCAACTGAGACTCCTATAATTAGAGAACCTTCAACAGTTGAAGCTACCACTATTCCATTAGCTAAGACTCCGATAAGTAGTGAACCAACAACAGGTGAAAGTACTACTATTATTTCCACTATTCCATCTGCTAAGACACCAATAATTAGTGAACCGTCAATAGTTGAAGGTTCTACTATTCCATCAGCTACGACTTCAATTAGCAGCGAACCTTCAACAATGGAAGATACTACTATTATTTCTACTATTCCTTCAGAAATTAGTGAACCTTCAACATTTGAACGTAACACACCAATCATTGGTGAACCTACTCCATTTGAAGGTACTACTATTATTTCGATTATCCCATCTGCTGAGGCTCCTATAAGTAGTGAACCGACAACACTTGAAAGTAATACTCTTATTTCCACTATTCCACCTGCTAAAATTCCAATAAGTAGTGAACCGACCACAGTTGAAGGTAATACTATTCCGTTAGCTAAGACTTCAATAAGTAGCGAACCGACAATATTTGAAAGTACTACTATTATTTCCACTATTCCATCTTCAGAGACGACAATAATTAGTGAACCTGCAACAGTTGAAGGTGCTACAACTCCAACAGTTGAGACTTCAATAAGTATGAAACCTTCAACAGTTGGAAGTGAGGAAATAACGGAAACTACCCCCACTTCAACAATAATTTCTTTTGACACTAAACCAACAAGTTTATTTTCTAAAACTGAATTCGAAAAAACCACTATCTCCCAGCAAAGCACAGAATTAGAAGAAAAGGGCACAACTATTGAAGAGACTACCACAAAAATTTACACAACTAATATTATTGACTTAAATTTGACAATAATACCAAAACCCTGCGCACCTGACACAAAGTGCAACATCACTGAACTATGTTCAACGGATCCCACCAGTCAAGTTCCCGATGGATGTATAAGAGGTATATTAACATACAAACTTACACACTACATACCAATACTTCTTATAACTTTATTTTAATGTACATATAACCAAACTAAATCTTCACTTAACTGTCAATTAAATGTTTATATATAATTATTTAATATTATTGAAATAATAGATCAAATATTTATTATTTTATTTCATTCATTCTGTATATTTATATATATTGCATGTTAATCTACATCTATAGATATTCCAATTAACCTACTTTTAACAATAGGACCAACTGGACAAGGAAAAGCACCGCAGCCTTGTCAATCTGATAACGATTGTTTGGAAACCGAAGCGTGTTACAAGTCAATGTGTCAGGATCCATGTGAATTTGCTCTGATGTGTGCTTCTACGGCTAAATGTCATGTGAAAGCTCATAGACCTATCTGTACATGTCCTAAGGGTTATGAGGGCAACCCTGCTGAGTTGTGTTTTCCTTCACCTCAATGTAAGAATAACACTTTTCCTAATAATAATATTTTAATATATATATATATATATAATACTTTTAACAAGATCTCAATTTTATATTATATTAATCGTATTAATATTAACTGTAATTTATTGTAATTAAAGAACTATTATCATGTATATAAATTTGTAGCTAGAATTTTTGTTTCTATTGAACTTGCACTACTATTACTTGTTGTATATAAATATAATGGGTCATTTCTTCTTTTCTGTATACACATTTCTCTTTTTGCTTTGATTCGAAATAGCGAGTTGCAATAGTAACATCGACTGCCAAATTACGGAGACATGCCACAAAGGTAGCTGCCAACGTCCCTGTGATTTGCACAATCCGTGTGCTGCAAATGCAATTTGTATTAATACAGAACATTCCACCGATTGTTCTTGTGCGGATGGTTTTCAAGGAAATGGCCTCGTCGGCTGTGTTCCAGGTAATTTTTTTTTTTAATCTATATTTTTTCTTGTTTAAATTTAAAAGTCTCTAATTTATTTTGCTTCTTTTAGTAACTCCTCCAGGAAATGTTTGTCAATACAATGAGGATTGTCCTCCTGATAAAACTTGTGATCGACTTAACCGAATTTGTATAAATCCGTGCACCGAAGATGCTTGCGGTCACAATGCAATTTGTCAAGCTGTCAACCATCAAATTGAATGTCATTGTCTTGTGGGATACATTGGAAATCCTTACGTGGAATGCGGATTTGGTAATTTTTATTTTATATTTATTTTATATTAAATTTTTTTTTTAATAATCTATTATATATATAATATATTTTTAGTCACTGGATGTCGAAATAATAATGATTGCCCAAGCTCGGAAGCATGTTTTGAATCTGTTTGCAAGAGCCCATGTAGTTGTGGCCCTCGTGCGATTTGTGAAGTTATTGATCATGTAGCTAATTGTAAATGCTTACCAGGATATGGTGGTAATCCTGCAACTGGATGTTCAGGTAAATTATTTTGATTCTTTTACTTTTAATATTGATATTTAGCTCTTTTATATTACAAAATAACCAAAAACAATTTCAGAGTATTAAACAAGTAAATTAAAAATATTTTTTCAGCTCCAACCGATCCCTGCAATCCTAATCCATGCGGAATAAATGCCCGCTGTGAAAATGATAGAGGAAATCCCATTTGTTTCTGTCCTAAAGGATTAACTGGAAACCCATTTAAAAATTGCAGTAAGTTGAAAATTGGACAAAAATGATTTATTTAATCTAATCAACCTTTTAACTTAAGTTCCAGAAGGAGACCCCTGTCTGCCAAACCCATGTGGACCAAATTCAGGATGTCGCAAAGTTGGAGGAACGCCAATTTGCTTTTGCCTTCCTGAATATGAAGGAAATCCACCACATAAGCCTTGTGGTCTTCCTTCAAATCCATGTGATCCTTCGCCTTGTGGACCTAACACTCAGTGTGCACTTCTAAGCAATGGTTTTGCCAAATGCACTTGTTTACCTGGTTATTTAGAAAGTCCGAATACTGTAAGAGGATGCATAGAACGTACAGATCCCTGTAACCCCAACATTTGTGGAGTCGGAGCAAGGTGTGATCCATCAAGACAACCTGTTTGTTATTGTCCTGAACCAACAGTTGGAAATCCATACCGAGGCTGCTCAGAACCTGTTAAAGCTTTATGTCAACCAGGACCATGTGGAAGAAATGCTGATTGCTATGTAACTGGAAATACAGAACAATGCTATTGTAAACAAGGATATGTTGGAGAGCCATATACTGAATGTCATCGAGAACCCCAGAGTCCATGTTTTCCGAATCCTTGTGGGCCTAATGCTTTATGTTCTGTTTCCCCTGAAGGCCATCCAATGTGCCATTGTCCTGAAGGGCTTTCAGGCGATCCGACTGGCCATAAAGGCTGTGGAGGTCCAGAATGCATTTCTGATGATGAGTGTTCCCTTAAATTAGCGTGTATGGGCTTCAAATGTAGAGATCCATGTCCTGGGTCATGTGGAATTGGAGCAACTTGTCGAGTTGAAGTTCATCATCCTGTCTGTACGTGCAATCATGGACTTATTGGAAATCCCTTGATTCGTTGTTCGCCTAAACCAGTGCCATCTCCACCCAAAAATCCTTGCAACCCTAGTCCATGCGGAGAACATACTAAATGTATTGTAATGGGTGGAAGAGCAGTGTGTTCATGTCTTGATCAATTTTTTGGTGATCCTCATACTGGATGCCGGCCAGAATGCACAATCAACAGTGATTGTCCATTAAATAAAGCATGTTTTGATCGAAAATGTATTGACCCTTGTAGTATTGGATCTATATGTGGCATTGATGCTCTTTGTCAAGTTCGTGATCATACGGCTACATGTTCCTGCTTTGAAAATTATATTGGAGACGCTTTCATCCATTGTATACCTAAACGTAATTATTTTAAATTTTATTTTAAATACAATTGAGTTTTTTTTTATAAAATTTTTATAGTTTTTTATTAAATGCAAATCGCAACTTCTGTTTTCAATTACTTATTTAGTTCTAAAATCTAAGCTCAAAACTGATCTAGATGTTGATGATTGTTTTTAGCACATGATCAAATAACTGAAACATTGCCATGCAATCCTTCTCCCTGTGGACCTGGAGTGCAGTGTACTGTCCATGCTGGGATGATTGCTGTTTGTGATCCTTGTGGGGGACCATCGGCTCAAATTAATCCATTATGTAGGCCAGAATGTCTTACAAGTTCTGATTGTCCTTTTGATCGATCTTGTATTAATCAACATTGTCGGGATCCTTGTCCTGGATCATGTGGTATTAATGCACAGTGTGTCGTTATTCATCATAATCCTGTTTGTAGTTGCCCTATTGGCTTAATAGGCAATCCTTTCGAACATTGCTCGGCTCCTACATCTAGTAAGTTTTTATAAATATGTTCTTTTTATTTTTCAAAATATATTTTACCATAATAAAATATACAAATATATGTACTTATTTAAATTTATTTTTTAAGCTATAGATAAGACCGATTCTTGTGACCGAATCCAATGTGGAGCTAATGCAAAATGCAAACAAATTAATGGAGCCATTGTTTGTGAATGCAAACATGAATATTTTGGAAACCCATATTTAGCATGTCGGCCAGAATGTGTTATCAACTCTGATTGTGCTACAAATCAAGCTTGCATAAATAACAAATGTAAAGATCCTTGCCCAGGAGCTTGCGGAATAAATGCACAATGCCAATGTGTTAATCATATTCCTGTTTGCTTCTGTCCTCCTCAACAAACAGGAAATCCATTTGTTTCATGTTCACCAATAATGCCAGGTATTATTAATATAACATATAACTTTGAAAAAAAATTGTTTTTAATAAAAACGACTAATTACTTTTCTACTTTTTCAGTTTTGCCTACTCATCCTTCCAATCCTTGTGATCCATCACCATGCGGACCAAATAGCCGATGTCTTGTTTCACCTCAAGGTTTCGCATCTTGTTCTTGTCTTCCGGAATATTCTGGAGCACCTCCTATGTGCAAACCTGAATGCTTAGTTAGTTCCGATTGCTTGCCAATGCAAGCATGTTCATCATCAAAGCGTTGTATAGATCCATGTCCTGGCACATGTGGAATAAACGCACTTTGTACTGTCATCACTCATAATCCAATATGTTCTTGTCCTCCTGACTATATCGGTGACCCATTCACTAGTTGTCAACAGCGACCTGCAATTGAAGAGCCTAAAAGTAATCCGTGCGAACCATCTCCTTGTGGACCAAATTCTATTTGTCAGATTAAACAAAATCGGCCTGTATGTTCTTGTATTGCAAATTATATTGGTAGTCCACCGTTTTGTAGACCTGAATGTGTGCTTAGTCAAGAATGTGCTTTTGACAAAGCATGCATTAATGAAAAATGTCGTGACCCATGTATTAATAACTGTGGAACGAATGCTCAGTGTAATGTTGTCAACCATACACCATTTTGCAGTTGTCTTGCTGGATATGAAGGGGATGCATTTATCGAGTGCTCCAAGATTCCAGAACGTAAGTAATATTTAAAAATATTTCCATAATATTTTCTTTTCTTTTATGAATTTCTTAAATAAATTTAAACGCTATATATATCCTTAATAAAAAAAATATTTTTATTTTAGCTGTAATTATTCCCCATAATCCATGCAACCCATCACCTTGTGCATCAAATGCTCAATGTGAGGTTCGTGATGGAGGAGCTCGATGCACATGTATTCCTCCTTATGTGGGAAATCCTTACTCTGGTGGCTGCAGTCCTGAATGCGTGATCAATGCTGATTGCCCATCTCATTTAGCTTGTTTATCTCAGCATTGCCGTGACCCATGTCAAGGAGTTTGCGGTCAAAATGCACAATGTTCTGTTGTTAATCATATTCCTGTTTGTGAATGTCGCAGAGGTTTTGAAGGCGATCCTTTTCAAGATTGTCGACCCTCAATCGAAATTCGTGAGTAAACAGTTATTTATTGTATCATAATTAAATCATTAGGAAATAATTAAATTAAACAAATTCAAAATAAATTTATATATTATTAATATTATTTTATATTTTTTTTAGCACAAACTACTAGCAATCCTTGTGATCCATCCCCATGTGGTCCTAATAGTGAGTGTCGTGTCAGAAGTGGCCATGCTGTTTGCTCATGTCATACAGGCTATTTCGGAGCTCCACCATCTTGTCGTCCAGAGTGTGTTGTTACCGCCGAGTGTTCCCCGAATAAAGCATGTATTAATCAAAAATGCTCTGATCCTTGTCCTGGTTCATGTGGTAGTGACGCTCGATGCAAAGTGATTAATCATAATCCAACATGTAGCTGTCCTCCAGGTTTTGGAGGAGATCCATTTATAAGATGTCTAAAAGAAGGTGTGTTTTTATTTAATTTATATATTTAAATGAAATATACTAGGTTTTTTTTTTTTTTTTTTTTTTTTTGGCTTTTCGGCCTTTCTAGCCATAAGCCCAATTACGATACTAGCTATATTTTTTTTAAAATTTGTCTCTACCCCCGGGGTCAGATTTTAGCTGGCTGCCTCGAGTCGGATTCGAACCCGGGTCCCTTGGTTAGCTCGCTGTCACGCTACCGCCTAGCCTACCGACCCCCCCCATATACTAGGTTAATTCGATAAATGATATAATGTTTAATATAATTTCTAAATCATCAAAAAATATTATTTTTTATTAATATTAATTAATGCCGAGATATGATTAAATTTATATTAATGTACTAATATATTTTTATTTTTTAAGAACGAACGCCATCTATAGAAAATCCATGTGTTCCTTCTCCGTGTGGACCAAACTCACTTTGTCGAGTCATAGACAACAGAGCTGTTTGTTCGTGTGTGGCCGGAATGCTTGGAGCACCACCGAATTGTCGTCCTGAATGTCTAATTCATCAAGATTGTCCTACACACTTGGCTTGTCTTAGTTCGAAATGCAGAGATCCCTGCCAAGGTTCCTGCGGTTTAAATTCTCGGTGCACAGCTCATAATCATCAGCCCATCTGCTCCTGCAACCCAGGATTCGAAGGCGATCCATTTTCAGGTTGCAGTCCGACAATAGGTAGGATTGAACAACAGAGCTTTATGTATATTTTCTCATTTGCAATATATCGTTATTATTTCAATAGTAGCATATGTTTTAAGTGTGAATGCCATATTTGTATAAAAATCTTTTGTAAAAATATTTTATTATTGATTAACCATGTCTGTAAATATTTAATAATTAATTATAAAACAATAGTTTTAAGTTGCAACATTTAATTTTAACTTTAAAACAAATAAAACGATTTTAACATAGTGAGGCCCATGGATATACCAAACCGAGCGTGTTCACCATCTCCTTGTGGTTCAAATGCTATCTGCCGTGAACATAATGGAGCAGGTTCTTGTACTTGCTTGCCTGAATATCGGGGAGATCCTTATCTTGGCTGCCGACCTGAATGTGTACTCAGTTCAGATTGTCCATTTAATCGTGCATGCGTTCGCAACAAATGTCAAGACCCATGTATTGGCACTTGCGGCATTCGAGCAGAATGTCGTGTAATCAACCATATTCCTTCATGCCAATGTCAACCAGGCTTTACTGGTGATGCTTTACGTTCTTGCGTGCCTATCCAAACTAGTAAGCATTTTTCTAGCTATCTAATCTATATATACTAGTATACCTATGTATTTTCTTTCAATTCATTTCCGTATATATTTTAAATATCTTTTATTTTTTTCTATAATATTTTGATATCTATTATTTGTATATTCTTTCTAAAATTTATTAATGATTTTTAACTATTGTTTCTTTTTCTATTCTAATTTTCATTAATTAAAAATAATATTATTTCGTTCCTTTTATATCAATTTTCTACTTTTAATTTTTTATCTACTTCTTAATTTCTAACTCTATCTTTAATATTAGGCGTGGCGAGGCCTAGACCAAACCAAAACCCATGCGAGCCCAGCCCTTGTGGCCCGGACAGCGTTTGTCGTGTGGTCAACTCTCATGCTGTTTGTTCATGTCAACCTTTCTGTTTGGGTTCGCCTCCCAACTGCAGACCCGAATGTGTTGTCAGCTCACAATGCCCTCTAAATCGTGCTTGTATTAACCAACGCTGTCAAGATCCATGTTCTGGCACTTGTGGACTTAATGCATTTTGTAAAACTGTTAACCATAATCCTATTTGTTGCTGCCGAACTGGCTTTTCTGGAGATCCTTTTACAAGGTGTCTCCCTGAACAAAGTAAGCATTTTTCTTTTTTAACTCAATCTTTATTTTATATTATTATTCTTAGATTACCCAATTCTTGCAATATCTATTTTAATATTAATATATAAATATATTCTAATTAATCTATTTCTCAAATTTAAATGTACATATTAATATGATTAAACATTTTAAGAAAAACGAATATATATATTTTATATTTGTATAAGGCCATTATCGAGCAAGTTTTAGAGTTCTACGACATTTGGAATCAAATAAAATAAAATAATCCACGATAGGAAATGGGACTTTAGGCAATACCGGGTGCATATTATCAAAACCTACATTGATAAGGATCTATAAACCAAATAAACGATTCTCATTGGGCTATTCAAATAGGTCATTTTGCCGCGTTTAAGCGATAATTTAAAATAAGCTTAACTTTCCTCTCGTCTATATATAAATAATAATTTATAGTCTATTAAAAAATTAAATTTATTTCGTATGCTTTTTTTTTGTAGACTGGCTGATATATTAATATCTCAGGATTCGATTGAAGGCGGTCCGGAAATAAACAAGAGACAACGTCAAACAAATAATATTTATCTGAAATATTTTTCCTTTATAATATTGTTTCGAAACCGACATTTCGGAGGATCTTCCCTCCTTCCTCAGGGTTCAAAAGGGTCAATGAAGTAACGCATAGTACTCTTCCTTCTTGCCTCCCTCTCAGTTTTGGTTGGTATGTAGAGAATATTTACTTTAAGACTTCCCATTATCAGACGATCATTACTCTGTTCTATTGATAATGGGAAGTTTTAAAGTATTCTTTACATACTAAATAATCCTGAGAGAGGAATCAAGAAGGAAGAGAGAAGTACTATGAGCTTCCTTCATTGACTCTTTTGAGCCCTGAGGAGGGAGGGAGGTTCCTCCGAAACGTCGGATTCGAAACAATATTATAAAGAAAAAATAATTCCGATAAATATTATTTGTTGGAAGTAGTCTCTTGTTTATTTCTGGACTGCCTTCATCCAATCCTGAGAATTATTCGTTATAATTTAAAATAAAGCATTAAAGAAATTGATATCACAATATATAAGAAGTTTAATAATTTTTTTTTAAATATTGCTTTAATTTTTATAAGTTAAATTTGATAGAATAAAATATTTAAAGAAAAAATAATATAGGGAGTGAAGTTCTTGCTCTGGCCTGGCCGCACTGACGAATTAAAAATTCCCAAGAGCCGCACATAAATCCAGAAGAATAATTACAAATTTTACAATATTTTTCCTCTATCCGTGCTAAGCAGGTAAAATATTGTAATGGGTCTCGTGGGAAGCGCGACTTCAAAGGGTCCTCAAGTAAAACTCTATACGAAACCCATGATCTCAAACAAAGTCATAAATTGTAGTATTTATTCAGGTTGAATTTTAGCACTTGACGGATTTTACTTTAAAGTATTTATTCCATAAATCAATGTAATAAAATGAAAATGCCTTAAGAGTCTTAGGATAGGCTTTGAAAATCCAGTCCGAGCTAATTAGTTGCATAAATTCCAGGGGCTTTTCGGCGATTGAAAAAATTCAAATTAATTTACTAGTAGAACAAATATTAATTTTTATTATCTACTATTTTGTGGATGATACAAATGCAATATATAGATTTTATTGCTATTCTATTACTTTTCTAACAAAAATTATTATAAATTAGTTGACATTTCTTTTGACTATTTATTAGTTAGATAATCATTAATGTTTTTATTATATTTTAAAGTTAATTAATCATCGCAATTAAGATAGCTTTGAGTATTTATTTAATGTACTTTTAAAAGATGTTGATGGAAAAAATTATAAAATGATCTTTATTTAATAAAACTTATTATTTTTTTTTCAATCTCATTGTCTATTTATATAAAATCACTCTCAATATTTTACAAATTTAATTATTCAAACATAATATGTTTCGAGTACCAGTTTTATCAACTTCAAAGACAAATCACCAATTTAACTTTCTGTTTGATTTCTAAGATTTTGACAATGCATTTTAGCACAAGCTTTTGTAAAAATGTTTTATTTTATCATTGTAATGTAGATATATAATTTTAAATAATATGTATATTTTCTATTACCACAATTTTATTGATGAAAAATAAATTTAAAAATTGCAAGAAGTTTTAACAATATTAAAATTAAAATAAGGATTTTAGGTAATCACTGAAGATGAGTAAACTTGTAGTCAAAACATATGTTTGAATAATTAAATTTGTAAAAGTTTGAGAGAGTCAAGAAAATGAGTATAATGGGTTTTATTAATTTATTTTTATTCTAATAGAAAATTCTTTGGAGAATGATGATATATATGTATATTTAGAAAGGATTTAAGATCGAATCTGTCATTTGAAAAAATTTATACTTAAATTCGTTTTGTAAAGAGAAAAATGAGCAAAAATGGAATAAAGGGAGAATAAAGTATACCTATCTACATGTTGACGGCCATTTTGAATTTACCAGTTCGACGTCCATCTTGAAATTCCTCCTGTTCTATGCAAATAGATTGAATTTGAATCAAGGGCGGTCCCAGTGGGGAGGTCATGGGGGTCATGACCCCTTCCCAAATGGTTTCCAAAACAAAAAATAGGTCTTCATTTTGTATTAATATAATTTTCTTTGCTTATATAAATTCCTTTAGAATAAACTTTAAGATAAACGTAATAATATAATAAATTTTAAATACTGACTAGGTATGATCCAAATAAACTCAATAGTTTTTTAAATTTATTATATAAATATTTTTTCATTTAGACTTTATTAAAAAGCAATTTATATAAGCAAGAAAATTATATAAATCAATAAATGACAAAAATTAGAAACTTTCAATATTCAATATTTGGGAGGTATGCAACAGTATTAAATTCAAGTTGGAAGTAAGGGCCGGCCCTACCATAGGGCGAACAGAGCTGTCGCTTCAGTCGCCAAGTCCCAGGGGCGCGCATCAATGGTTTAGAAAAATAAAGGCAATTTTTTTTTTCATTTTTCGATATTCTGATTGCGAGCGTGTGGCTAGTATGGCCGAAAAGCCCAAAGTTTTACCACTACTGGTATTTATAAGGGGGTGGCGTCATAATTGGGTCTCGCTCCATCCTAAAACTTGCCTCGGGCCGGTACTGATGGGGTAAACGTGATAGGTACTCAGTTATCGCTTCTTTTCATGGACGTGGATAAGGGAGGGGGTTCAATGGGTTCAACTCCCCTCCTCATAAATGTAACTGTTCAATTTTTCTTTTTTAAACACATTCTATCACTATAGCTGTGTCTGAATTATGTATATTAGAAAAGCATTTCAATTTTGTTTTACCTTCCATAGGTAATACTGGGGCGAAGGGAAATAAGATACCTGAACAAATCATTTGATCAGTCACCGAACCCCCTCCCCATAAAAAATCTATACCTACCTGCCTGTCTTTTGTATATACAATAGTGGAACCAGCTTGGTGACAGTAGTAGGGTAGTTACAAGAAATTGTCAACTTCTCTCTTCCAAAAAATTCTATATCTTTATCAAAATTATAATAAAAATTGATTGAATACTTTTTGGTGGTTATCAGTCTTTGCCTATCAGCCATCACAATAAAAATTATTCTTGAATATTATTATCATTTCCGTCCATAATTTGTATTAATTTGAAAGTTTATAATAGGAAAATAAAAAAGTCACACATAAAAACTTGTCCTTATTTTCCTATTAAGCAGGGGTTCACAATATAATTCAAAGTCTTTGATTTCGGATAATTTTAGACTTAGTTTCTTAAAACTTTAAAAAACGTTTCTCTTGAAAATTATATTTTTCTATTTCTTTATTATCCAACCAGGATTATTTTTTACCAAACTACCTATCTCTCTCTGATTTTAATGATGATGTATTTGGTAAGTCATATCTGATTTTGGTGGTACTGTTTTGTTTTAACCAATACAGATCGATCGATGAGTCCAACTAAACATATTATTACTTATACTAGTAATACAAAAACTATAGTATTAATTCTTGATAAGTTCTCACTTATAGATATTAATCGAGCCTATTTGTTTGGAATTGTTACTTTATCCAAGGCGAAGCATGGAGAAAGTATTGTAATTTTTTATTGTAATACAAAAATACATAAGTTCGTTTTTCTTATAATCCTTAATGAGCTATATTTCTATCTTGTAAATATTATATATATATATATAAATTTAATACTTTAACTTCTTCTTTTAGAATTTCCACCTTTAATTAATGGCAATCCTTGTTTGCCCTCTCCTTGTGGCCCTAACTCTCTATGTCGTATCATTGGAAATATGCCTGCTTGTTCTTGCCAACCTAATTTTGTGGGTCGACCGCCTAATTGTCGTCCTGAATGTATTATAAATGCAGAATGTCCCCGTGATAAGGCATGTCAAAAAGAACGATGTCTTGATCCATGCCCAGGATCATGCGGAATTAATGCTAGATGTCTTACAATCAACCATGCACCAGTGTGCACCTGTATTACTGGTTTTAGCGGCGATCCTTTTTCAGGGTGTACGCCCGCGCAAAGTAAGGGCAAGTTCATTTCTTGGTGCACCTATGCTTCTGCTTTTGCACAATTTGGTTTGGTGGAATGAATGAATGAAAGAGTAAATGAATATAAATGTTTATCGTTATTTATAGATGCAACGGAAATTAAATTTCCTTTTATATTTCTACTTGGTATTAATGTTAAATGATTTATTTCAAATGGCATAATTGATTTATATATAAATAGACATTTCTTAGTCTTTCATATCATTAATGAAAAATTAAATTAAATTAAGATAAAGTTTATTTTGAAAGGCTTTTTGGCCTAGTTAGAAAATCTAATCAATTTTTCGAAGCATCCAAACTCTCAATAAATAAACAATTAAATTTGACTTGATATCATTAAAAATAAGTTTTCTCAAATTGAACTGAAAAAAGAATATTCACGAAAAGCTAAATAATCCAACGAGCATATATCCAAAAATTTTGTTCGGGGAGGGGTGGGTGAGGTCACACACCTTTCAGAGGAGGTTCATTTGACCCTAACTTAATAACCTATTTGGTCTATTTTAGTAACGTCTTAATTTCAAAGAGAATTCAATTAAAACTTGGATTGGAATGTGAATATTTTAAAGGACCCAAACAGACAGGAGAAGGGAAGTAAAAAAATGCAAATAACATTATATTTCGCAAACCTAGATAGCTCCAAAAACTATTAGAGGCTTATACCAAGCAGTTTTTAAAACTAGAATCTGAATATGTTCTAATAAACTTATTCTAGTCAGGTAGGTAAAATTATTTTTATGTCTGCATTAGACCAAAAATCTAAAAAATCATGAAAATAGAAATTCGAAGAGACAAAATCTCAAAAAAAATAATAGTTGTCTGAAGATCGTATAGCGTAAAATTCACTTGGTATTTATGAAAGTTAAAAAAGTATTTTGAATAAAAAGATTTTTGCATTAATAAATACCGGTAATACTCGTTCATCACTGACGATGAGTTCCGATCAGGATCGCGATAAACAAAATTTCACGATTAATGAGGAATTTGTAGAAAAAAAAAAAAAAAAAAAACATTCCTTTTAATAAATAAACATCACCAATAATAATAAAATGTCACGCGAAATATTCATAGTTTAATCATTTGTTTCAGCGTTGTAAAAATACATTTCGTATTGGAAGGCTTGGGTCGCGTTCACTTCTAAGAAAACATTTTCGAAAAAATAACATCGCGTTATAACGAATCGGCAGTCACCAGGGTCGCTATGAACGAGGATTGCCTGTATATTATAAATCAAGTATTAGCAGCAATCAATAATGGTAGAAGACAAGAAGCCAGGGGGATCGTGTTTCGATTTAAACTTTTATTTGGCTCCACAGCTCCTTTCGTCTCTTTAGGGTTGCTTATTGAAACTTTTATTTTTTCTACACTTTTTATTCTTCCCGTACCCATTTTGAAAGATGTGACGTTATTTGTATATTTTTTATTTTTTAGAACACCACCTATAAATAGTAATTATTGTTTATTGATATTTATATCTAAATAGTATGCCATTTGTTTCTTTCGTTATATTAAAGTGCATGGATTTTTTGTGATGTTTATTGCATGTAGCATATCTGCCAGTACTACGTGACCCATGTGAACCTTCACCATGCGGCCCTAATGCAGTATGCTCTCAGCATCAAGGTGTTGGTTCATGTACATGTATCCCTGGTTATTATGGCGACCCCTACTCCGGCTGTCGCCCTGAATGTGTACTTAATGCAGATTGCCCACGTGATAAATCTTGTGTTAACCATAAGTGCCGAAACCCATGCTTAGGTACTTGTGGTATTAATGCCGATTGTCGTGTGATTAATCATGCTCCTTCTTGTATGTGCCTTCATGGATACACAGGGGATCCTTTAAGAGCTTGCAGAATCATTCAACCTAGTAAGAATTTTTCTTTATACCTACACTCATTTTTTCGATTTTGACATTTTTCAATTTTTAATAATTTAAATGAAATAAATAAATATTTATTCAAAAAATATACACTAAATTTTATTACCAAATTATAATTTATCTCACTCCACGAATTCATTTTATTTAGTTATCGAGCAACAACCATTTGACCCGTGCAATCCTTCCCCATGCGGTATACATAGTGAATGCCGGGTTACAAATGGACATGCAGTTTGTTCATGCCAGGCTGGTTATACTGGAGCTCCACCGAATTGTCGACCTGAATGCATGGTCAGCACAGAATGTCCTCAAGATAAAGCATGTATCAATCAAAAATGCCGAGATCCTTGTCCTGGCACATGTGGTTTGCATACTCGGTGTCAGGTTATCAATCATAATGCGATATGTTCATGTAGTAAAGGCTTTGTAGGAGATCCATTTGTAAGATGCATTCCGGAACAAAGTAAGCATGTAATGCTTTTATTTTTAATGTTAAATAATAATAATAATAATATTCTATCGAAAAAATTATTATTATTTGACATTAATAATTCATCTTTTCTTGTTGCATGATATTTAATTTTTATTGCATGATTTATTTATTATAGAACCACTAGTAATTGAAAGCACAAATCCTTGTGTTCCTTCACCATGTGGACCGAATTCTCATTGTCAAGCTCTAGATACAAGACCTGTTTGCTCTTGCATGCCTTATTATTTGGGTAGACCACCACATTGTCGACCACAATGTACTATAAATGCAGATTGTGCGGGTAATCAAGCATGCCAAAGTGAACGCTGTCGAGATCCTTGTCCTGGTTCTTGTGGTTCTCACACAAAATGTGTTGTGGTTAAACATGCACCAATGTGTTTTTGTAAAAATGGTTTTACTGGTGATCCTTTTGGTGGTTGTACACCACTCCCCCAGAGTAAGAATTGCTTTCGCTTTTCAAACATCATTTTTAAAAATTCATATTTAAAATAAATATATGTAATTTTCAGTTGTCCAACCCCAAGAAGAGAGACAACCTTGTAACCCTTCACCATGTGGTGCCAATGCAATATGCAAAGAACGTAATGGTGCTGGCTCTTGTTCTTGTTTGCCTGAATATTTCGGTGATCCTTATACTGGGTGCAGACCAGAATGTATTCTGAACACAGATTGTGATCGAAGTAAATCTTGTGTGAATAACAAATGTCGAGACCCATGTCCTGGTACTTGCGGTCTTAATGCAGAATGTCGAGTTGTCAACCATGCTCCATCTTGTAGTTGTTTATCTGGTTATACGGGAAATCCTTTATCCGCCTGTCATCAAATTCCTCAAATTAGTAAGTTGATAATTAGAAAAACTTAAAAATATATTTGGATTTAAATCTATATTTATATATTTATATTTATCAATTATTTAGTTCATGAGGAAAAAAAGAATCCATGCCAACCATCACCATGTGGAACATATAGTCAATGTCGTGTTTTAAATAATCATGCTGTATGTTCTTGCTTAATTGGCTATGTAGGGTCTCCTCCAGGTTGCAAACCTGAATGTACGATTAGTGCAGATTGCTCACAAGATAAAGCATGTATTAATCAGAAATGTCAAGATCCTTGCCCAGGTACATGTGGGATTAATGCTCGATGCCAAGTTGTTAATCATAATCCCATATGTAGTTGCACATCAGGATTTACTGGAGATCCTTTTGTTCGCTGTTTCAAAGAATCTAGTAAGATCAATTTTTCGAGAGAATATATTCTTTGATCTCTTGTTATTTAATAAATCATACATTAACATAATCATCATTTATTCACTTCTAGAATCTCCTCCGTTAAAACCTAGTGGAAATCCCTGCATACCTTCGCCATGTGGACCCAACTCACAATGCCGAGTTTTGGGCAATACTCCAGCATGCTCTTGTTTAACTAATTATGTTGGGAGACCTCCAAATTGTCGACCTGAATGCACAATTAATGCAGAATGTCCAAGCAATTTAGCATGTCAAAGTGAAAAATGTCGAGATCCTTGTCCAGGTTCTTGTGGTGCTCAAGCTTCATGTATTGTGGTAAAGCATGCTCCTATGTGTACTTGTGTTAATGGATTTACTGGAGATCCATTTTCAGGATGTTCTTTAATATCTAGTAAGAATACTTTTCTATATTATGTTTTTAAAAATCCTTCTTTATTCTATCAATATAAATATATAAGGTGATTCACAATGAGTGAAAAAAAAGAGAAAATTATCTCCTGTTAATAAAATAATGTTATATATATATACCTATGTATATGGGTCGTTCGATGTCAATTCAACGAAGTTTTGTCGGTGACCCTCTTCGATTTTCTAATATGTTATTATATATGTAGAAAGAAGTATCCACATAAATTTTTAGCTTTCCATCTTAACCCATAACGAAATTACGATTTTCGAAGAAAATAGATCAAAGTGTTATTAAAATATTCATAACTTTGACAAGAATAAAGATATTCTAACTTAATAAGAGGTCATTTTGTTCGTTTTTTAATGTACTTATTTAATAAAATTTCAAAAATTGAGAAAAAAATTTTAATGCTTTTTTTGCCTTTTTTACTCGAAAAATTGGATTTTCTTTCGATGGGACACCTTCGATTTTTTTCAAAAAAAATTCACAATTCAACTTTAAAAAACAAAATTTTTGAGCTATTAACGAAGAAAAATAACTTTTTTTTTCGTTCTGAGATCTCGATGGTTGATTTAAGGTAGTTCTTTCACAAATACACAAATTTAAGAAGTCTTTGAAACTTGAAATATAGATCATTAAAAGCATAATAAACACATTGTTAAAATTTGAAGACGATTTACCACACCAAACATGAAATAATTGCAATTAATGAAATTTTTTACATATGGTAGATTGGGAAAGGATGGAAAAATGATCATTATTTTATTTTTTTTCATTGAAAGACTTTCACCATCTTGATGAAAAACTAATATTTGTTAGAATAATATATTCGGAGTAAAATTGAAATTATTTACATCGTAGTTTTGATAAAAAATAAAAAAACATAATCTAAAATTTTAGCACCGTTCATATTTATAGAGTGGTTATGAGATCAAAACTTTTTGTGTGGAGTGTCGCGAAAGAACCTCCTTAAATAAGGTAAAAATGAAGAATATTAAAGTACAAGCACTGTAAAATATAATAATTTACACGAAAAATTTCTATTCAAGTAGTCTTTGCACTTAATTCAATCATTTCATATCAATTTCGGTGTAAATTATTTTATTTTACAGTATAAGTACTTCGAAGTGATAAAATTCTTCATTTTTACATTATTTAAATCAATTAACTATCGTGATCTCAGAACGAAAAAAAAAACAAAAATCGATTTTTTTTTTATTAGAAGTTATTTGAATCCTTCTTTGTTAATAGCTCAAAAAATTTGTTTTTTAACGTTGAATTTTGCGAATTTTTTTGAAAAAAATCGAAGGTGTCCCATCGAAGGAGGATTCAATTTTTTTGGGTAAAAAATTCAAAAAAACATTAAAAAATTTTTTTTCAATTTTTGAAATTTTTTTTCAAAAAGTTCATTAAAAAACGAAAAAAAATGGCCCTCTTATTAAGTTAGTATATCTTTGGTTTGTCAAAGTTATGAATATTTTAATAACACTTTGATCTATTTTCTTCAACAATCGAAATTTTGTTATGAGTTAAGAGGAAAGCTAAAAATTTACTTGGATACTTCTTTCTACATATGGTATATAATACATATTATCAGAAAATCCAAAATTCGAAGAGGGTCCCGACAAAACGTCGTTGAATTGACATGGAATGACCCATATATATATATATACTATTTCACTCCCTTACAGAACTAGTTTCTCTTGATTAAAATTATATTTAAAAATATATATATATGTTACATGTACTAACTAGTTAACAATGGGAAAATTAATTTTTATTTTGATAGCAAAATTCAGCTTACAAAAACTATTCAAATGTGTTTCTTTTCTACAAAATTGATCCCTGTGAGTCAATGAGTTGTGACAGACACCATCTATTATTCTTTGCGACAACTGTTCGTGTCCGTTTATTCCAACACTGTAAACGATACCCTTTGTGTTTCCACAAAGCTGTTAATTTTCGTTTTTAAATATCAATATCGGGGGTCTGGTAGGCTAGGGGTTAGCGTGTCAGCCTGCTAACCAAATGGACCCGGGTTCGAATCCGACTCGAGGCATCCGGCTAAAACCTGACCTCGGGGTATAGACAAATTTTAAAAAAATAATTAGTATCGTAAATTGGCTTATGGCTAGAAAGGCCGAAAATCCAAAAAAAAAAAAAATATCAATATCAAATGAGTGTTGCTATCATTATTAAAAAGAGGGTGTCTCAAAAGGTTGTTTTCAAACTTAACATGCTGGTCTATCTGACCATGACGAACAAAATTTACATAGGAACTTGTGTCCGGAAACGTATCCTGTAAAGTTCCTATACAAATCTTGTTCGTCATCGTCTTTCAGACGAGCATGTTAAGTTTGTAAAAAACATTTTGAGACACCGTGTAGATATTAAACGAATGTACCATATATATTTATAACCAAAATCATCTTCTGTAAGGCATTCACCAAGTCTTATGTCCATATAAAACGTTTTACTTAAAATGGCCTTATCTGTTCCCAAATTTACCAAAGCTTGTTACTCTTGTTGTGAATCATGATAATGTACAATAGCACTTTTTTTTAATTTAATGTAGATATATTTTAATTTCTTGTTTTACTTTAAAATTATACTTCTATTGATAATGATATACTGGTGTGTCTTTTAAATTTAGCATGTTGCATATATCAATCACTTGCACGTTATTTCATTCTTTCAGCTATACAACCTCTTGAAGAAGCTCGTGACCCATGTAACCCTTCACCATGCGGTGCAAATGCAGTTTGTAAAGAACGTAAAGGTGCAGGTTCTTGTACTTGTTTGCCTGAATATTTCGGTGATCCCTATACCGGTTGTAGACCTGAGTGTGTTCTCAATACCGACTGTGATCGAAGTAAGGCTTGCGTGAACAATAAATGTCGAGACCCATGTCCCGGCACTTGTGGCCTTAATGCCGATTGTCGTGTGGTTAATCATGCTCCATCCTGTAGCTGTTTACCTGGTTATACAGGAAATCCTCTTTCTGCCTGTCATCTTATTCCAGCCAGTAAGAATATTTAAAATACATATAAATTATTTTAATTTATTTTCAATCTCAATTCGTTAAATTTTCTATAGAACCAGAATCTCGTCAAGATCCTTGTAAGCCATCTCCATGTGGTCCTTATAGCAATTGTAGAGTGGTTGATGGCCATGCAGTATGTTCATGTCAAGTAAATTATATGGGTTCACCACCAGGATGCAAGCCTGAATGTTTAATAAGTGCAGAATGCCCTCAAAATAAAGCTTGTATTAACCAAAAATGTCAGGATTCATGTCCTGGAACATGTGGCCTAAATGCTAAATGTCAAGTAATTAATCACAATGCTATATGTAGCTGTCCTCTTGGCTTTAATGGCGACCCCTTTGTTAATTGTGTGAAACAAGAAAGTAAGAACAAAATTTTAATAGACTTTTTTCCTTATATTGTATTAAATTATTATAATTTATAATAAATTATTTGTAGAACTTCCAGAACCAAAACCAAGTGATAATCCTTGTGTTCCTTCACCTTGTGGCTCCAATTCTCAGTGTCGGGTTGTGGGAAATACTCCAGCATGTTCATGTTTATTAAATTATGTGGGAAGACCTCCCAATTGCCGACCTGAATGTACAATTAATGCAGATTGTCCTGGCAATTTAGCATGTCAAAGTGAAAAATGCCGAGATCCCTGTCCAGGATCATGTGGTGCCTATGCTAATTGCATTGTGGTTAAGCATGCTCCAATATGCACATGTTCACCTGGTTACACAGGTGACCCTTTTGCTGGCTGTTCGCTTATACCTAGTAAGAAATTTGATATTCTTGACTAATTGTAAGTCCTTTATATTTGTTTTTCTTAAATACACAATTCTAAACTTTTAGCTGTCCAGCCAGTTGAAGAAGCTCGGAATCCTTGTAATCCATCCCCTTGCGGTGCCAATGCTGTGTGTAAAGAAAGAAATGGTGCGGGTTCTTGTACTTGTTTAACTGAATATTTCGGTGATCCTTATACCGGTTGTAGACCTGAGTGTGTTCTCAATACGGACTGTGATCGAAGTAAGGCTTGTGTGAAAAACAAATGTCGAGACCCATGCCCCGGCACTTGTGGCCTTAATGCAGATTGCCGTGTTGTTAATCATGCTCCATCTTGTAGTTGTTTACCCGGATATACAGGAAATCCTTTATCTGCCTGTCATCTTATTCCTCAAACTAGTAAGAAATATTTGAAGATTTCTATCTCTTTATAGTCTTTATATGTTATAAAATAATTATCTTTCTTCATTCTTCTATAGCCCCCCAACACTTGAAGACCCATGTAAACCGTCCCCTTGTGGCCCTTATAGTAATTGTCGAATTTCTAATGGCCATGCAGTATGTTCTTGTCAAGTAAATTATATTGGCACACCACCTGCCTGTAAACCAGAGTGTATAGTAAGCACAGAATGTCCTCAAGATAAAGCATGTATTAAACAAAAATGTGTTGACCCTTGCCCAGGAACATGTGGTTTAAATGCAAGATGTCAAGTATTAAATCACAATCCTATTTGTACCTGTGCTTCTGGTTTTACTGGCGATCCGTTTGTACGATGTTTTAAAGAACAAAGTAAGCAGCTTACCTATTAATAATATTTAACTATTTTATTTTTAAATTTTTATTTTTGAATTATTTTTTTAGAAACCCCTGAGCCTATCCCTAGTGGGAACCCATGTGTACCATCACCTTGTGGTCCAAACTCTCAATGTAGAGTTATAGGAAATACTCCAGCATGCTCTTGCTTAATAGATTATATAGGGCGACCTCCCAATTGTCGACCAGAATGTACAATAAGTGCAGAATGTCCGGGGAACTTTGCATGCCAAAACGAAAAGTGTGTCGATCCTTGCCCAGGGTCATGTGGAATTCATGCTACCTGCCAAGTAGTTAAACATGCACCTATGTGTACATGTGAATCAGGTTTTACTGGAGATCCTTTTGCTGGCTGCTCTGCGATTCCACAGAGTAAGAGATTACGAGTATTTCCAGATTATTTCCAAATTAAAATTATTCTAATTTAAAATTTCTTTAATATTTCATTACCTTTTATTACTTTTTAGTTATTCCCACTGAAGGCCCACGAAATCCATGTAGTCCTTCCCCTTGTGGTGCTAATGCTATTTGTAAAGAACGAAATGGAGCCGGTTCTTGTACTTGTTTACCAGAGTATTTTGGAGATCCATACACTGGCTGTAGACCAGAATGTGTAATCAATTCCGATTGTGTTCGAAGCAAAGCATGCCTTAATAATAAATGCAAAGATCCTTGCCCTGGAACATGTGGGATTAATGCTGAATGTCGAGTAATTAATCATGCTCCATCTTGTTCATGTTTACCGGGTTACACAGGAGATCCTCTGAAAAACTGCGTGATACGAGAATCTAGTAATATGTCACTTAATTCTTACTTTATCTCTTTATTCTTTTTCTTACTTTATTCTTTTTTATTTCTAGTTATTGCCGAAGAACCCAAAAATCCATGTGATCCATCACCTTGTGGACCAAATAGTAATTGTAGAGTTATTAATGGACATGCAGTATGTTCATGTCAAGTAGGATACTTAGGATCCCCGCCATCATGCAGAGCTGAATGTGCTGTGAGCTCTGATTGTGCTCAAGATAAAGCATGTATTAATCAAAAATGCCAAGATCCATGCCCTGGAACTTGTGGTTTAAATGCAAGATGTCAAGTGGTTAATCATAATCCCATATGTAGTTGCACTGCTGATTTTACTGGAGACCCTTTTGTTCGCTGTTTCCGAGAAGAGAAGCTTCTTTCTCTTTCTTCTTTAAAAGAAATTTCTATATATGTACTCATTAAAACTATTTAGAAATTCCTTTTTTCAATGAAACTTTTTTATTTCTTAAGCATGATCTTAATATCTATCTTGTTTCACTATTCTTTCAGAGCCGACAACTCCACCTACCCCTCTCAATCCTTGCCAACCATCTCCTTGTGGACCTAACTCGCAATGTCGAGTGGTTGGCTCCCAACCAGCATGTTCATGTCTCGCTAATTATGTTGGCCGCGCACCCAACTGCCGACCTGAGTGCACACTTCACGCAGAATGTCCAAGTAATCTGGCATGTTTAAATGAACGCTGTCGAGACCCATGTGTGGGCGCTTGTGGTATTTCTGCTATTTGTACTGTTGTTAATCACAATGCGATCTGTATTTGTCCACCTGGATTTACTGGTGATCCGTCTTCAATTTGTAACATCGCACCTGTAACATGTAAGACAAAAAAGAATACCCAAGTATACAATATTTATTTTATTGTGTAACAAAATTCAATGTTTATTTTTCAATAATTTTATTTAAAAGCATTGAAAATAAAGTAAAAATTGTACACCTTTACAAATGTCATTATTTTTTGAAATTTTTACTATTTAAATAATGGTTCACTATATTTAAATTTATTTAATAATTATTAGGTACATAATGAAATTTAATTATGTTTTAATTTTGATCAAACAATTAATGTTGCAACTTTTTATGATAATATTTTAAAAATGTCTTTAAATATAAAAATTAATTGCTGAGGATTGTATGGAAGGCAGTCCAGAAATAAGTAAAAAATAATAATTTCTTATAAAGGAGAATTCATTGGAAAAAATATTTTTTATTTATTCTGGACTATCTTCCATCCAATTCTCAGCAATAAATCTACCAGCCCGTCTCCAAAGACAAACTTCTAACGTATAAAAATTAATTTGTTTTAAAAATCTTAGCTACAATCGCACCTCCAACCCCTTGTACTCCATCACCATGTGGACCAAATGCTGAATGCCGAGAGCGTAATGGAGCTGGAGCTTGCTCGTGTGCTACTGGCTTTCAAGGCGATCCTTATGACACTCAAAAAGGATGTCGGCGTGAATGTGAGAGAAGTGATGAATGTTCTCCGAAACTTGCCTGTGTTGGTTTCAAGTGTGTAGATCCATGTCCTGGTACCTGCGGATCTGAGGCTGTATGTACAGTGATTAATCATCTACCTACATGTTCTTGTCTTCCTGGATTTACTGGAGATGCATTTTTCGCATGTCGACAAATACCAATTACACGTATGTTTAATTTCACAAATTATTAAATAAAAATTATTTTTAATCAAAATATTTCATATTATGAGTATTTACATATATTATAGCTTTTTTATGTCACTTTTTTATGGATAACTTTACTATAAACATAGTTTTTAAGGAATTTGGTGTTGGTACTTGGTGAAACATTTTTTAAAATTATTGGATAAAAAATACTTGGTAGGTTTCACATTAAGATATAAAAAATAAAACGAATTTATTTTGGAGAATCTTTAATCTACATATATATATACAAGCTGCGCCAGGCGTGCAAGCTCCGGCACGCCCACTCTGCACCTGTGGCCCTGTTGTGGTCCAGCCCCTAATATTCTCATTGTACTTTTCCATATCTTAATTTCCTTTAATTATTGATAAATCGCTGGTCGAGCATTCTCCCTTCTACAAATGCCTAATATTTCGCAACTTGAAATATGCTAGCTTGCAGCACGTGTGAGGCCCCGAAGAAACCATTATCCACAACCTAGAAAGCAATTGCGATGCTTGCATAAACAACCTTTAAAAGACGACCCCTCCCCTTTCCAAAACGCCAGTCTCTAGCCAGTCTTTTGCCTCGCAAAACCTCGTCAGTTGAGTTCAGGACCCCAGTCGCTCTCGTAACACACATGTAACTTGAGGTATCACGCCTCGACAACCAACCTTCAATAAACCACATGTAAATCCGAAACAGTCTTTTGATCAACTACCCCTAAGACCTTCTTCAGTAGGACACAACCACTGTCGACACCAGAGCTGCGGGCGGAAGAACTCATCCTTCGACACGTTACCGAGCTAATCCTTTCCGGATAGGCTCAACTCGCACCAAACCTTACAAACAAGGGTTGGCGCGCAACATAATTGCTGGCACCTGGTGGGATAACTACCACCTGCCGCAACATAATTGGTGGCAGTACGGTGAGATATTTGAGCATCTTCAAATAGCCTCCTCTAAGTCGGCGGCGCTACAGGCAGCAACGTTCACACCTGGAGGATATCTGACGGGGTAGTTAGATATATAAAAAAAAAAAAAAAAAAAACCAACAATTTCGCAAAAATCACACCAAATTGCGAAAAAAAACATCAAAAAAATAAATATATAAATTCAAAAAAGAAACACTTTTTGAAAAAGAAGAAAAATATTGCGACTTCGAGCGAACTCGACATCCTATCTACGAGGAGTTCTAAGACATCCTTATCGTCAAGGGTAACTGACATCCGAGGGGCCAACGATCCGAGAATCCACGAGCAGACAGCGAGACAGCGAGACGCCGAGTTGAGCGAGCAAGCGGAAACGCGTCAGCACAGCAAAACGGTGAGCTGAAAAATACTATATTCACTTACCTTTTTGTAAAAAAATTCCATAAATTTTTCGATAAAAAAAAAAAAATAATAATTAACAAAAAATATAGAAATAATATATATCTATGTGTTTTAAATATTAATTAACTTAAATTTAAAGGTTTCAAAAAAATATTTAAAAAAGTAAATAAATAATAATAATAAAGTAATTCTTATATAACTTTCAAAAGAAATTCTATCTAATTCATGAGTGTACCTAGGAGATCGCCTAGATTTAATAACAACACGCTAACACCCCCAAATTCAGAAAACAGTCCAAATTCGCAAAACAACGAATTAGAAATTATTCAGGAGGAGAGTTTAGAAGTCGTGCAGCAAGAACTCCTTAACATTTTAGATAACTTAAACATTATGAATTTAAACGCGGACAATTTCCTTAAGTTAGTACCACAATTCGATGGGAATAAAAGAGACTTTCCAAAATTTTTGTCATTTGTAGACTCCATGTTCGAATTATACACAAGACAGGAAGACACGGCGATGTTTTTGCTTTTGGTAAGGTCAAAATTAAGTGGGAGGGCTTTCGACGTACAAAATCATGAAAGAACTGATACATGGCCAGCTTTGAAAAAAATTTTGGAAAATCATTTTGGCGAAATTAAAAACCCCGCTCAGTTGCAACAATCACTAGTAAATTTAAAATTAAAACAGGGAGAAGATGTAAGGAAGTTTGCAAATCAAGTAGAAGAGTTACTATCGGACTTAATTAGGGCTACTTTAGGAGAAACAAATCCCTCAGATGAAATTAGGAAATTCACCAAGCAACTTCATGAAAAAACGGCTATCCAATCATTTATCACAGGGTTGCCCCAAAACATAAGCATAATATTAAAGGCCAATAAGCCTACAACTCTGCAAAGCGCAATTGAAATAGCACTTGAGGAGGAAAGTACCGAAAAATTTAGAAATCAAATGACGAGAGAAGTAAAATTTTCAGTGGAAGGCAAGCCCCCTTGTAAGGTATGTAAATTGGCAAATCACGTGACAGAAAATTGCAGGTGGTTAAATGACAGGGGACCAGGTCCCTCACATAATTTTTTGCCCCGGGGATTTCATAATCAAGGTAGGCCAAATTTTAATCAAAATTATTCAAACCAATTTAGGCCAAATTTTCGATACCAACAGCCTAATCAAACACCTCAGTTTGCAAGTAGGAATTTCAATAATAGTAGATATCAGAGACCAAGAGGTCAAAATTTCAGGGGTACTACACCATTCCAACAAAACAGCCAAAATTCGAGCGATTTAAACTCAAGAGGGCCGACAGAGAATTAAGGGGAAATGTTAGGCCCAGAGAAGAAGTTGTTAATGAAAACCCTTATCAAAAAGATATAAAAACACAAACCAACTCTAAAATAAAATTAGCACCCCAAATTTTAATAAAACCTATTCATACATTATTACAAGAAACTCAGGAGGAAAGTTTAAAAAACGGAAATTTTCAAATTAATTCGAAAATAAATTTAAATAAACAAAAATCAATTGTAGTACAAAGCCATTTAATTAATCGAGACGCAAGTTGTCAGACAGATGAGTCATTTACTACAAGAATGCCGACGCAGGTAGAAAAGGTTGAGCAATCGGCCAATGACCATTTAACAATTGACAAGGATCAGCAAAAAAAGGTAGAATTATTCATTACGAGGAAGTTCTTACTTTGAAATTATCCGAAAACATTTTGAATTGTGAAATTGAAAATACGGTAACAAAAAACACATTATTTATGTTAGATACGGGAGCATCCGTTACTATTTTAAAATCAAAAATTGTGAAAGATAAAACAAATTTAGATAAAACCAAGCAATGTAATTTAGGGGGTATTTCGAATCAACGCGTTCCAACTATGGGAGAACTAGAAATGAAATTTTTTCCGGAATCAGAACACCAAATTTTACAAAAAGTCCAAATAGTGGACGATAATTTTCCTATTAACACGGATGGAATTTTGGGGTTAGACTTTATTAATAAATTTGAAAAAATAATTATTGATAAAAGCAATGAGCAACTAACATTAATTAAGCCAAGTAAACCTTATATTATTTTACCAGGAAGAAGGGAAATTATTATTGAATTGCCAATTGATAAGACATTAATAAATGATCAGCTGATTTTGACATGTAAGAAGGAAATTCAATCTGGTATATTTTTGGGGAACAGTTTATCAACTATCAAGGATCATAAGATTTTGGTGCCAATTGTGAATACTAATATCAAGGATATAAAAATTTTTAAACTTGAATTTAATTATGAAACTGTGACAAATAGTGCTGAAAGGAATATAATGAAAATAGACACTCAAGCAAAATTTGATAGGCTTAAAGAAATAGAAAGAGTTATTAGGTTGGAACATTTAAATAGCCAAGAAAAGGAATCAATATTAAAAATTTGTCAAGAATACGCAGATATTTTTTATTTACCGGGGGATAAACTTTCAACTACTAACTTAGTTAAACACAAAATTAATATTCCAGAAAATTCTCCACCAATTTATGAAAAGCCATATCGATTACCTTACAGTCAGATGGAAGAAGTTAACAATCAGATTCAAAAATTATTACAAAACGAAATTATTCGACCAAGTGATAGCCCATATAACGCTCCAATTATTTTAGTACCAAAAAAACTTGACGCTTCAGGGAAAATCAAATATCGTTTGGTAGTGGATTACAGGTCATTAAACTCAAAGACTATATCTGACCCATTCCCATTACCATTAATAGATGAAATATTAAATCAATTAGGTAGCGCGAAATATTTTTCAATTTTGGATTTAGCTTCGGGATTTCATCAAATTCCATTAGATAAGGACTCTATAAGTAAAACAGCATTTTCAACATCAACCAATCATTATGAATTTTTAAAAATGCCAATGGGACTAAAAAATGCTCCAAGTTGTTTTCAGAGACTGATGAATTCAGTATTATTGGGACTTCAAGGAACAAAATGTTTTATTTATTTAGACGATGTAGTAATTTACGGGATAAATCTAGTGGATCACAATCACAGATTGATGGACGTTTTTTCCAGGTTTAGAAAACATAATTTAAAGTTGCAAGTTGATAAGTGTGAATTTTTACAAAAAACAATTTCATATTTGGGACACAAGATTAGTGAAGCTGGAGTGGAACCAGACCCTAATAAATTAAAAGCTGTAAAGGAGTTTCCAGTTCCAACCACCCCCAAGGAGATAAAAAGTTTTTTGGGGCTTTCTTCTTTTTACCGTAAGTTTGTGGATGGATATTCAGAAATAGCAACACCACTAACAAAATTGTTAAAAAAAAATGTAGAATATAAATGGGGAAATGATCAGGAAATAGCATTTAATCAATTAAAGGAAAGGCTAATAACAGCTCCCATTTTAATTCACCCAGATTTTAGTAAAACCTTTAACCTAACGACAGATGCTTCGGGATTTTCAATTGGGGCAATACTTTCTCAAGAAGAGGAAGGGCATGATAAACCAATAGGGTACGCATCTAGGCAATTGAATAATGCAGAAAAGAACTATTCAACAATTGAACGAGAGTTGCTCGGGATCATTTATGGGGTTTCATATTTTAGACATTTTTTATATGGGCGAAAATTCTGTATAATAACAGATCACAGGCCCCTAGTTTACTTGCATAATGTCAAAAGTCCATCCTCCAGATTGATGAGATGGAGACTAAAATTAGAAGACTATGAGTATGACGTAAAATACAAACCGGGCACGCAAATACCACATGCGGATGCATTATCGCGAATTACAATAATGACAAGGTCAAGGAATTATGAAGATAATTCATCAAGTGTGAATAAAGGGTTAGTTCAAGGAAACAAAATAAATAAGAATAAAAAGAAAAAATGGAACCCAGCTAACGCAATGGGAGCCCCGCTTTCAGGTTTAAGTAAGGCCCCCACCGAGTTAAATAAGGGTAAAAAAATAAAAAGTATGAAGTCAAGGCAAAGAAATAAGGGCAAGAACCCTGAAGGCATTAGTAGAATTAAAAATATGGAAGAGAGAGATAATAATTATGATAAGGTAAAAGAAAAAAAAGAAAAAGGAATAAAGGATAAAAGTCAAGAGATAATAGTTAAATTAAGAGAGAATAATGAACCCACAGAAGGGAACAAAGGGGTAAAGAATGAGCCAAGAAAAGGTAAGAAAAGAGGAAATAGGAGTATTGACAAACGTCAAACAAGAGATAAAAATATAATTAATGATGAAGAATTAGAAATGAACTCTGATAATGAAATTAATGAATCAAATTTAAGGAAACATTTGAAAAAAAATAGAATTAATGGGGAAGATGGAGGAACTACTAATGAGATTGGAATTAAGGAGATAAAAAAAAAAATACACTCTGATAATTTGCCATTAACTTACGAAAATTTTACCAAGTTTAAAATGAAACGAATATTTAATAACAAAATTATTGATTGCACCGCCAAACAATATAAAAATCCAATGAATTTTAATTTAATACATTATAAAATAGAAAATAATTTTGTTCCAGTTAGCCAAGATACTTATACATATTCACAATATATAAATGAAAATATCACAAAAAATCATGGAATTGTAAAAATTCCAAATCCATTTCGTCACATGATAATAGTTGCATTAATGAAGGAAATAGAAGTGAAGGAGCTTTTTGAAAAATTAATTAACCTTAGAGAATTTTGTATAAAAGAAGAGATGATGAAATTAGCCTTGCCATACATAAATGAATTGAAAATTGAACTGAAGGAATTCGTAGAAATTTTAAGATATATATTTTTGAAAACAGGGATAGTAATACATATATATAAACCTGAATTAAAATTTGAACTGAATAATGAACAAATTAAAACCTTATTAGAGGAGAATCATATTAGCCCAATCGGAGGTCACGTGGGAGCACGCAGAATGTATAAAAAATTAATAGGGCAATATCAATGGCCAAAAATGTCCAAAACAATTAAGGAATTTGTAAAAAAATGCGAACTGTGCCAAAAAAATAAGATTTCTAAATTGACTAGGATGCCAATGCAAATAACTTCTACGTCAACCTACCCATTTGAAAAAATTTTCCTAGACATAGTGGGCCATTTCCAAAATACTTACAGAAATAATAAGTATATTTTAACTTGCCAGGACGATTTAACGAAATTTTCAATAGCAATCCCATTAGAGAATCAAGAAGCTGACACCGTGGCCCGAGCCTTCGTAGAAAACATTATTTGTAAACACGGAATGCCTGTAAATATAGTAACAGATCAGGGCACTAATTTTATGAGCAAATTATTTAAAAGAATTTGTAAGCTTTTGAAAATAAAACAATTAACTTCGACTAGCTATCATCCTCAAACCAATGGCGCATTAGAGAGGAGCCATAGGACATTAAAGGAATACTTACGAAACTACGCCAAGGACGATTATTCAAATTGGGACGAATGGATTCCATATGCCATGTTCGTATACAATACATCTGTACATGAGTCCACAAACTTCACCCCGTTTAATTTACTTTACGGAAAGGAACCAAACATACCAAGTTCATTAACATCTAAACCAGAGCCCCAGTATAATTATGAAGATTATTACTATGACTTGAAGGCCAAGTTTCAAATTTCACATCAGCTAGCTAAGGAAAATTTAATTAAAACTAAGGAAAATTCAAAAAAATATTATGATAAAAAATTAAATAAATTTCAACCTGAAGTAGGCCAGATGGTACTATTAAAAAATGAGTCAATTAGTAAAGGAATCACTAAAAAATTACTGCCCCTCTGGCAAGGACCATACATAGTAACAAAAATAAATTCCGAAGTAAATTCAACTATTGAAATTAATAAAAAGCAAATCAAGGTTCATAATAATCGATTAAAAATATTTCACGAATAAAAAAAAAAAAAAAAAAATATATATATATATATACATATATATATATATATGATAATAATAAATAAGTACACAATCAAGGAAATGATTAGGTCGCGGCAGATCGCCCAAAATCCAAGATAAATTACTTGAAACTCAGTTTGACGAACTAAGGGGCCGATTTTTAGTCAACTAAATTAATAAATTGATAATGAGAAAAAAATAATTTTTTGTTGAATGATTTAATTGTAATGAAAGGGTTTCCTAAGCATCTCAAAGCTAAAAGGAAAAATGATTTTTATTTTCTATTGAAAAAAACTTGTATTTTTGTAAAGCCGAATTTAATTGCGGTAAGGCCCTTTTCTTTAAATCAATTTTTCTATTTAATAATTAATTTATTTTTATCCATTGAGGAAATTACAAATATCTTTTATGAAAATTATTATTTCAGCGAGTTCTGAGAAAAAAAAAAAAGAAAATGTTTATTGAATGATTGAAGTTTTATAATGAAGGGTTCCTTAGCAACTCAAAACTAGGGAAAAATGATTTTTTTTTATTTTCTATTGAAAAAAACTAAAATTATTTTCATAAAAAACCGATCCCAGGTTAGAACCTTTATGAGTCAAATTCTTCTCTTTAATAATTAATTTTAAATATTAGTTGAAATCAGGTAGCTTTGGGCTGGATTTTGACAATGAAAGTTTTCTTGTTTTTGGAAGTTCTGGTTGAATGGAAAGAAAAAAAAACACTTAATAGAATCTGTGGGCTAGATGGTTAAGCCGCTCTTCGCGTAAAGGAGAGAGATACGGATTCGGAATCCGTCGGATGCTCTGTTTATTTTTATTTTCAGGGAAATAATAAAATAATTTTCTTAATGTAGAATTAAGATGGGAAATTGTTAAATAATTAAAAAAAAAAAGATATTGAAGCTAAATGAATTAATCACATCCTTATTCGAATAATTTAATGAAAACGTCGATTTGGTAAAAACAAAAAAATTTAAATAAGCAAATTTTTGTTAAAACAGAAAAAATAGAATTTGCATTAAAATAATAATTATATATATATTCTATTTATGAGGAGAATGTACGAGTAGGAATTCATTGAGTTAGCAGAAAAAAAAAATAATACTTCTAGACACGAGTGAAAGAAAATTTTGCAGACATAAACACAATGAAATAATGAAATAAAGAAATGTATAAAAATTAAAAAAAACATCACCCTGTGCGATATCAAGATTAATGACCTCTGATTAAATTTAACGAGATGAAGACGAAATTTGAATGAATTAAAAAAAAAAAAAGAAGTCATCAATCCATTTAAAATAAATAAGTAAATATATGTATACATATAAATATATAAATAAAAATGAATTGCTCGAATGAAAAAAAAACACTTAATAGAAATTTTTTATATATATAGTATACATGCTTGTTATTATTGTTATTTTAATTTTTATGAACCATATTTTATCATTTAAAAAACAAAACAAAAAAAACACATATATATATATATATATATACAATATTATAGTTGAATAATTAATTAAATAAGTATGGAATTTTTTCTAGAGTAAGTGTTTAAAGATTTTCAGTTCACAAAAGTGATCCCTAAGTGAAATTCTAAGTGTTACTACTAAGTTTAATAACAATGTGAATTATCTTCCCCTTACTTACACACAAGTGAACACTTAAGTATAAGTTCCTTAACAAAAACTTTTTAAATAAATAAATAAATATATAACTAGAAGAAACATTAAAAAAAAAGTATTGTAATTTAAATTTATTCTTAGATCTTAATTTTAAGGAGAGCGACATGGATTGTTAAAAAAATAAATATGACCTGAAACATTTAATAGAAAATTGTTAACTTGAAACAAAATAAAATTATTTATGCCCTTATGGCAATATTTTATTATTGCATGATGTTAATTCAAGATGAACAATTTTCTCAAAAAAAGATGAGAGGAATGTTGTGGTCCAGCCCCTAATATTCTCATTGTACTTTTCCATATCTTAATTTCCTTTAATTATTGATAAATCGCTGGTCGAGCATTCTCCCTTCTACAAATGCCTAATATTTCGCAACTTGAAATATGCTAGCTTGCAGCACGTGTGAGGCCCCGAAGAAACCATTATCCACAACCTAGAAAGCAATTGCGATGCTTGCATAAACAACCATTAAAAGACGACCCCTCCTCTTTCCCAAACGCCAGTCTCTAGCCAGTCTTTTGCCTCGCAAAACCTCGTCAGTTGAGTTCAGGACCCCAGTCGCTCTCGTAACACACATGTAACTTGAGGTATCACGCCTCGACAACCAACCTTCAATAAACCACATGTAAATCCGAAACAGTCTTTTGATCAACTACCCCTAAGACCTTCTTCAGTAGGACACAACCACTGTCGACACCAGAGCTGCGGGCGGAAGAACTCATCCTTCGACACGTTACCGAGCTAATCCTTTCCGGATAGGCTCAACTCGCACCAAACCTTACAAACAAGGGTTGGCGCGCAACAGCCCTCCGCGAAGAGCCCTGGCGGGCAGCGTCGCGAGACGGCCACAAAAGTTTGTTTGCAATATAATTTTGTCTCAAACTCTCATTTATGGTACCTATTGGCTCAAATCTTTGATTTTTATTTAACTTGGCCGATCCCCCACCTCCCAAAAAATTTATTTTGGAGAATATTGATAACATAAAAATTCATATTTTTCCAATCGCCAAATTTTTGACTTACTAAAAATCGGCCCCATGAAACAATTTTTAACCCGATATGCGAAAAGCAAAATAAAAAATATTTTTTATAGATTGTAGATATTATTTATTTTGAGCATATTTAACAAAAAATTGACCTGCCCGGAGGGCCAAGGTGCAGAGGGCGTGCAGAGGGAGCCTGGCGCAGCTTGTTAATTATAAATTTAGACAATGATCTTAATACATTTTCATTAGGGCTATTAATTTATTTTTGAATTTAGGAGGGAAACACTTAATATACATTCCTCCGTTCGAATATACGGTATAAGGCTCTTCAATAGTAATTAATGTTTAGAACAATGAAATTCATGGATTAAAAATTTGTGTGGTTTAAATTTGTTTAAAATGTAATTTTTTTAATAAAAATAAATGTTTGATATGGGTTTTAATGTAAAACTTTATTCTAATACCAAATCATGTACAATATTTTTTGTCTCTCCATTTTCGGCAAAAACAAATAAATCATCGGGTTTACCAACACGCGAACAGGCTACATAGAGCTGTCCATGGGAGAAGCATGCATTTTCCAAATCCAAGCCGCATATTTGCATAGACTGGCCTTGTGCCTTATTGATGGTAATTGCAAATGCTAAACGAATCGGGAACTGTAATCGTTTAAATTGAACTGAGTGCTTCGTTTGGTATCATTGGAATTCGTGGTAACAAACATGTTCTCCTTTGAACTTCCCATTAGATGGATTGTTGCCTCAATAATGTTGTTTAAAAATTTTTGTAATAACCAATCTTGTTCCATTGTATGAAGCTTTGGCGGATTTATGTTTCTGCAACAAAATTATTGGTGAACCAATTTTCAACTGTAAATTATGTGAGGTAGACCTGAGATGTCCAGTGAATTCAAAAATTCTGTAGGAAAATTAACAGTTTCATTTCTTTCTACTACTGTATCAATTGATTTAAATGAAAATGATTCAGTTTCCATCATGTTTTGAATTTGAATATTGATGGAATCAACATCAACATTTCTAGCAGATAATATTGTACGTTCGCTCAACCATTGATGATTTTAAATTAACCTGAATATCTGAAAAACATTCGCAATTGATGCATCTCTTGATGGCATAATATTACAAAACCATCTGGAAATTTCACTTTTAGATTTGTTGGATTGATAGGCATTTTCCATCGCCAATATCGAGCAAATGTTTAGAAAATCGTGCAGCAGACGAATCATTTTGAATTTGGACACGCATGTTAGTTGATAATTTCAATTTATGAACGGTGCGCCATAATGATGATGCCTTCAAAGATGCATTGATTTCATCTGCACTTTGTATGCAGGCGTGTTCTGTGGACTGATGTTTCGTCTGAAATCTCCAGGACAGGCTCTTAAAATGAGAGCACTCACCAAAGGGTCTTTCACTTGCCTTCAAATCTTTTTTTTTTTTTTTTTTTTTTTTTTTTTTAAATGATTCTATTTAATGTGCTTCAAAGAGATGTTTATGTGCCATTGTGCATTCTATCCCAGATCAATAATGCTGCACCTCCTGCTAAAACATCAGCAATACCGGATGCTCCAATGTCACATGCGTTGCATTTTCATTTGTTTTGTATAATTCAGAAGTAACAGTTTACACACACACCCCCCCCCCCCCCCCCCCCCCCCCCCCCCCCCCCCCCCCCCCTGATGTGGGGTGTCTTCTTGTCCTTCCTCCGTCTATTGAAGTCGCAGCAATTCCAGATGCCATTGCCAAGCTAAACTTGGCAATATCGCCTTGAGGACTCAGCTATTTCGTGCCAGTATGAGCTGGGGCATTAAGAATGTTTTCCCTGTTCACACCTGGTGCATCCAAAAAAGAAACCGCCCTCTGGAGCAGCGATCTGTTTTCATTCTGCATCATTTCCTTCATTTTTTTTTTTTTAACCACTTTTTGCTCTGAGTAGCAATTTTGGTTCATTTTTCTTGAACATATGACCAAACCATCAATGGCCTTGTGATCCGATTGTTCATTGCTGCATATCAGCGTTCAAACAACTCCTTGCTGGCCGATTGGCTGATGGCATCCCAATTTAATTGGTAGTGGTTGATTCTTTGAAATGATCATGGATAAATCTTCCAACTTAATCAGAAGATTCTTCATTATATATTTCCTGGCGAGAAATTTGTATCTTGATCTCTCCTGCGAATTGCACGTGGAGCATGTAATACATCTTCACTCATTGAAGCCTTATATTTTTCCCATAATTTAGACGGGTTAGTTGGAAAACACGAATTTTATCTTTCGGTATCGTAGATTTCAAAAAAAAACGATATGAATTTTGAATAAATTGGTTTTATTAAGTAGAATTTAAAATACAACAGGTTATACTTGGAGATTGGAGGTCTCAAGTCGAATGTGATCAAAACGAGCCTAAGACAAGCCTTAATGTTCCCACTGGACATCCGTCTTTATATACTAGATAAATGCTGAGTCTGTAACTCTCTCAGCGTGGGAATAGATAACACAATATCCTGACGTGACTCCTCCTTCCTCCGGGGAGAAATTTCATTATGTTTATATGAAATTTCTTCACAATTTAAAATATCGAGTTTACATTGTTATTTGGATTACAATCATTTGAATTCATATTATTTATATTACAATCATTTGAACAATCATTATTTATATCATTACAATCCATATTATTTCTTAATTTATTACATTTAATTATATCAACAATTTTTATTTTATATTTATTTAATACGTACAATATAATTAACAATATTATTATGATTATGATTATTACTATTATATATTGATTTTGATGGCTAGGCCATAAATTCAAGTCTACTTCGTCTATTTGCTTTATTTTCAAATCATTAAAATTAATCACTGACACTTCACTTTTATTGTCTATTAATTCTGGCTTTATAATTATTTTAGGCACAGGTAAATCACTAAATTTCTGAATTTTTTCATAGGTAATTATTTTGTTACTATTTATTGTACAATCATTATTTTTCACTAGATACACGCCATTATACAAATATTTTGATAAGTTTTTACATTCTAGTAAGGTTGTTTCATTATTTCTTATAAAGATGATTATATTATTTGTATCAGGAATTATACTTATTCCAGGGTAAAATTTTAATTTATATAATCTACAATATTCAATCTTATTTTCTTTGATAAGTCTGTAAATGCATGGACTTATTTTAAAGTTTGATATTTTGCAATAATAAATTTCATTAGAGAATAAACAATTTCTGGCGGTACTTAATTCGTTATTTATTTTTAATAGGTCCTGTTTTGTTTCGTTAATTATGTAATTTTGTTTATTATAAAATATTGGTAAAGGAATGAATTGAATCACTGATGCGTTCGTATTTATATATTCGGGTATTTTTAAAATTACGTCTACGAGTTCATTCTCAATTTTACAAATGGGTTTCACGAACTGTGTGGCTTCCCAAAATTCTCGAATTTGATTACTATTTTATTTTTATTTTATAATTATCAATTAGGTTTTTTCAAATCTCTATTAAAATTCATCCTTGGTATCCCAAAAATCTTTTCATTTATACCTATAAAATAACTGTTTATCATTCTATTTCCTTAAATTGTTTGTGTTAATTATTTATTATATGTTTTAAATTGCTATATTGCTAACTAATTAAATTATTCATACTTGATTAATCTATAGTAGCTATTATTAAATATATTCCTACGCTTTGCATCTCTCGCTTTGATTATCCTTGACTTAAATCTTAGATTTCATTACCTCATCTTATCAACTGGGTCAGTAATGTTATTATTCTCTCTATCGTGGTCGTTTTAATCTATCTATACGATATTTATTATTATTTCTATTTATTACTTTATATTTTTGATTTTTATATTAATTGACTTTCTCTAACTATTATTAAAATAAATTCTAACTTATTATTTGGTAATTTACTTTTATTTTCTACTCATTTTCTATTCTACTTAAGGCATCCGCTACTACATTTGATTTCCCTTTTATATATTTGATATCATAATCGTAATTTTGCAATTTAATTCTCCAGCGCATTAATCTTGAATTTGCATCTTTTAAATTAAATAACCACTCAAGGGGTTTGTGATCTGTATAAATTATAAATTTTCTTCCATATAGATAATTATGATGATAATAGCAACTCCAAAGTACCGAAAGTAGCTCGCGTTCGGTAGTACTGTAGTTTTGTTCTGCTTTTGTTAGGGTTCTAGAAATATAAGATATTGGTTTTTGATCTTGACTTAACACTGCTCCTAGCGCAAAATTTGATGCGTCTGTGGTCAATTCTAATGGTTTGTTTAAATCTGGATAAATTAGTATCGGGGGATTGCTAATTAATCTTTTGCATTCTTCAAAAGCCTTAATATAATCTTTATTTTTAATATCTATGATCGCTCCCTTTTTTAAATAATTATTCAATGGTTTAACTATTTGCGAGAATCCGGGTATAAATTTGCGGTAAAAGCCTATCGCGCCCGTGAATTGTTTAATTTCTGTTCGCGTTTTAGGGATAGGATAATTATTTATTACCTCTACCTTTTTAGCTAGGGGTTTAATTCCTTCGTCTGTTACTAAGTGTCCTAAAAATTCTATTTCTTTCTTAACAAATTCACATTTTGTATTTGATATTTTTAGGTTATATTTTTCTAATGCTTTAAAAACCTTCTCAATATTTTTCATATGTTCCTCTAGAGTCTGACCCATTATAATAATGTCATCTAAATATACTAAACAAATATTTTCTTCAATTAACTCTTCTAATATATTATTCATTAATCTTTGAAATGTCGCGGGGGCATTTTTCAATCCGAAGGGCATTCTAAGAAATTCATAATGTCCGTTTTCTATAGTGAATGCTGTCTTTTCTATTGATTCTTCGTCCATTTGTACCTGGTGATAGCCTGATGCAAGGTCAAGGGTTGTAAAATATTTTTGATTTACAAATTTTGTTAATATATCGTTTATGTTCGGTATGGGGTATTTATCGTCGATAGTGCATTCATTTAATTTTCTCAAATCTAAAACTATCCTAACTTTTCCATTTTTCTTAGGTACAACCCAAATTGGGGAATTATATGGACTCGTACTAGCTCTAATAATATTATTTTTTAACATTTCTCTTATTTGCCTTTTTACTTCTCCTTGGTAAATTACGGGGTATTTATAATTCTTTGTGTAGGTTGGATTCTCGTGGGTAGTTTTAATTTTATGTTTAATTACGTGTGTGTGTGTTAGTGGCATATTCTCTGAATATATTAAATGGTTATATCTATTTAATAGGTTATTTACTAGTTTATCTATTTCCATTGTACAATATTTTTCATTCATATTTATTTCACATTTTAAATTCGGTCCCAAACTGTTTATTGTTTGGTCGTCCATTGACACCTTACCCTCTGAATTTTTTCCATCTTTTACCCTATGTGAATACTGACATAAATTAACTCTCTCTGGGGTATTTTTAATTTCTTTCCTAATTTTAATTTTTACTCTTTTGTGTGTGGGTTGATGAATTAGTTTTTCATCCCTTAACATCTGATCTTTTGTTTTCGTTAACTGGCTAACATTCTTTTCCTTACCTACGTATTTTTTATTAATTATTCTATTATTTATCTCAGGTTTATTGACCTTATTTTCAATATTAATCTTACTCTTTAATTTTTCCCATGGTTTGTTATCTTTATTTTCGCTATCCTCGCCTCTATCTAAGGGTTCATATTTCTTTTTAACATCTGTGGGCTCTGTTACAATATCGTCTACTATTTCCTCTTTGTCTAGGCTACTAAGTGAATCACTGCTCGTATCATCACTTTTGTGGGAAAATTTCTTATCTAACTCGTTAATATGATATTTGACTTTATATTTCTTACTCTCGTATGTAATTTCGTCATCCTTAAAATTCCACGCAAATTCTAATTTTTTGATTGCGTCTAACCCTATTAAAATATCGAAGTCCTTATGAAAATCAATTATTAATGTTTTTATATATTCCTTTCCTAAAAATTTTACATATGTGTATTCTGTTATTTTCCTGGACCCATTAATAGATTTTATAAAATTATCCTCTTTAAACTTTGTATATAAATTAGCTATCTCTGGTTTTATTAAGTTTACAGTAGATCCTGTATCTATTAAAACTTTTAAATTCATCCACTCTAAATATGGTAACGATGATTTTTCATTTATACTGTCCCTATATTCGAAATTATTATAATTAATTTGGGGTGTTATGTGAGTTCGTTCTCTCGGGGGCCTCTTCCTAAAAAATGATTTTCTCTTCTTTCCTGACCTGATTGATTCTGAATTGTCTGTGTGGACATTGGGGTTTGATTAAAATATTGTGGACGTGGGGGCCTGTAATTATTATGATTTCTATAATTATTAGAGTTTTGATAACCATTTTGATAATTTTGGAAATGGGGTCTGGGTTGAAAATTCTGTCTAGGTTGAAAATTCCTAGGTTGAAAATTTCTGTAATTTGTATTATTATAATTATTATTATTTATTTTTGGTTTGCCCTCAACTGTTAGTGCATTCGTTCTATTGAGAATGTACTCATAAACCTCGTATACTGAACCTAGATTTTGTGCTAAAACCTGGCTTGCTGTGGGTTCCTTTAATGTTTTTATAAAAATTTGTGTGGCATCTTTAGAAAATTCTTTAATTAATTCGGTTTTAATATCTGTTTCAATATTTCTAGCGTTTATTCGGGAATTATACTGGGTCATTAATTTGTTTATTTCTACATAATTTTTCTCAATACCTAGATTTTTATTCGTTAGGGAAAATAATTCTACTTTAATTGTATTTTCATTCTTTGGCGATTTGAATAAGTTTCTTAATAAGATTACTAATTCATCCCAATTTCTGACATGATGGCCTAATATTTTATGTCTAGCTTCTCCTATTATTTGATTCTTGATATGTAATAAAATTAAATTTTGTTGATCAATAGGGACTTCACTAAAATTTCTTACTATCGCCTCAGTATTTTCAATAAATTCCTCCAATAATTCAGGGGAACCGTTATATTTAGGAATCAATTTTAAAAGTTCGGAATGGGATAATGTAGCCATTGTTTATTCTTTTTTAATTATTTATTATTTAAATCTGTCAAGTCTTCCTCAAACAATTACTATTTATTTTATATTAGTATTATTTTATTTATAATATTATTTATTTCAATTCATGCATTAACTTTATTCATTTACTTGTATTATTACTTTGTTTGACTTTCACAATTATTTTATTTTTTTATTTTGTGCATTAACCTTTATTTATTTATTTATTTATTTAACAATTATTTATTCACTTTTCATGCATTAACCTTTATTTATTTCTTTATTTAACATTTATTTGTATTATTATTTAACTTTCACAATTATTTTATTATTTTATTTATTTATTTAGTTTTAACGTTCAATTTATGGGCCGTGTAACAGTACGGTTGACCGGAAGGATGTCTGTTCGTTTCTAACCTTTGTGTTGTATTCTCCGCTGACGATGCTGACTGCGCCCTTGGGAAGTTTCGGCTGTATCTTCCTCAGTATTTGTATGATGTCCCGCAGCTCGAAGTCCACTCCTCGTTAAGGCTGGTGGCTTCCTATCGCTCCAATTTGGTTGGCGGTTGGCTGACGGTTGTCAACGGGTTGTCGTGGCAAGGCGATGATAGGTTTTTCGCTAGTAAACAGCTTAAGAGCTGACCGTCCGTTGGCACTGCGACACGGACGTCGGGCGATTCCCAAAGTGGCTTTCGAAATTTTAGGTTTTGGCCTACCGAAATCCGGGGTTTTTGGGTTTTGTCCTACCGACTGCCGCCAATTTTATTCTTCGGTATCGTAGTTTTCAAAAAAAAACGATATGAATTTTGAATAAATTGGTTTTATTAAGTAGAATTTAAAATACAACAGGTTATACTTGGAGATTGGAGGTCTCAAGTCGAATGTGATCAAAACGAGCCTAAGACAAGCCTTAATGTTCCCACTGGACATCCGTCTTTATATACTAGATAAATGCTGAGTCTGTAACTCTCTCAGCGTGGGAATAGATAACACAATATCCTGACGTGACTCACAAAGTCGTCAATAAAATGGCAAACAAACATCGTATTTGATGTGGCGATGAACCGAGAGCAGCATCGGCAAGAGTTGTATCCCAATGCGAATCTTCTTCTAACAATCGTAATGCTAGGCATGCATCATGATTCCTTGCATGTAATTCACCATTGACCGTTTTTAAATAATCGAATGATGTTGGTCCTGGAACATTAATCAGCAACAATCGTAAGTAAAAGCATTCACGTTGCGAGGGATGAACAGTGTACAGTCTGCCTAAAACATTCGTAGAAAAAATTCCTGGATATTCTGAAACTGCCATACCCCTTTTGCGAGGTTCCCATGATTTTCTTGATTTATTCCATGTGAAGTAGGTTGGAACTTCTGAATAGAGCAATGTTTTTGCAAATTGACCATAAACATTTTGTTGTTGGCATAATCGAAAGAAATCAGTTAATGTTGTTTTTGGTGGAGTTACTGCTCGTCCTGCTGCATTTTGTTCAGTGAAGTATACACGTTGCCCGTTTTCAAGATGTATTGCTAAATGAGTGACAGCTGGTTCTCTTTCATGAATTTGAAATGAAAGGATTCGCCATACAGCTTCATTACTACTTATGTATCTGCCCATTTGGTAACGTGCAATTTCATCATTTACGTCGACACCTTGAACTGCAAACACGGCCATGTCACTGCCTTTATTCACATATTTACAGATGTATTTAATTGAATTGACTGAGCTGCAAAATTCAACATTAATATGCGCTTTATATGTTTTTGATAGTAGTGGTGAATATGGTACAACCCATCGGTTAATCGATTTCCAACGTGTCATTTTGTCCGTTTCTCGACTTTTAACACAAAGGAATGTCCACCATTTTCAGTTGATCGCCTTCGCGGTACAACGGATATCCGTCATTTCCAGCGATAGTATCCGATAACAAATCTTTTGGAAACCGTTTGTGCATTTACCATCCTTCATACATGGCGAATTCATATTTATAGAACCGCAAGGACGATGGATCATATTTGCAGTCACAATTCTTGAAATAACTCTGGATCAAAGTTTTGTTGAGGGATTTCGGCTGAGATTATTTTATCAATTTCTCAGGTCTAATTTTGTTTACTAACCAAACTAAAATATGAGCATGAGGCAAACCACGTTTTTGCCACTCGATTGAATACATCCAGCAACGTGTTTCACCAAATACGTGATGTTTGACAATGAGGCTAATTAATGATTTTAATTTTTTGTTTAAAAACTCGTGCTGTAATATCGTGACGATCACTTGCTTCTTGTCCAGGTAACAAATATTTTTTAATTTCATCCCATTGCGGATTGCAAGTAAATGTGATGAATAAGTCTGGTCGACCATAAACACGAACATAAGTCATTGCATCCTGTGTGTATTCTTGCATATGACGTGGACTGCCTGTATATGATGATGGTAGTATGCACACATTTCCAATGTCATTAATATTTAAATTTCCATCAACATTATTATTTATAGCATCACGTAAATGAATGTATTCTTCAGCGCGCAATTTCGTTTGATTGAAACGAATATACCGTAATCGCTCGCTTTCGATTTTCGCATACATGTCTGTAATGTATTGATGAAATAAATGACGGCATTTTAAAATATGATTATCTTGGTTGGTTCGAATCATAATTCTGTGCCCATAGAAATCCATGGCGCTTACTTTTTTATTCGTTTCTCCTCCTATAAAATAACGAAAATATTTTGTGAATATTAATTCCTGTGTAAATATAAATATTAATTTCTTTGTAAATAGTATTAGTGTACCTGTTGCTGGATTTGTTTGTTTGATATTTATGTGATATCCATCCTCGCCTTCCCAAAATATTAATGGATATTGCAATGCGTCGTATGAACGATGCGTATCATGAATGTTCTGGAGAGTGTTGTTTCTGCGCATTATGCGAATATCTCTCTGTTCAAATGCATCACCAACCATCACTATTCCTACTTCATTAACAGTTGGAGCATTGAATCGACGTGCATGTTCGCCAGATGGAACTTTGTCTGCTTTAATGACAATCATGTAATTGTCATTTTGCAATCTTCTTGACATACTTTTGAACAATTGAATGAGATGATTATTTTCTGCCAAAAAAGTTTCTAATGTTGATACAATTAATCGTTCCTGAATTTTTCGGATGTGTTGAAATTGACAACGAACATTAACTTGCTCATCTTCGTCTCCCATGAAATATATTTGTAAGAATTTCGGAGTTTCATTCGCTAGTGGAAGCAAAGAGCCAATCTGATGATACACTTGTCCCTGTATTTTAAACGTTGTATTGTAATTGACACCTTGTGCATTAATGTTAGGAATAATTTTTGCAGCGAAAGAAGACATTTGAAAACAGGAATTTATTTTTCTGATTATTTTTAAAAATAATTTTGATTCTGCATTTTCTCCTGACATTAATGATTTCAAAGGTTCCGGTGGTGCATTTAATGCTGGCAAAACAACTTTTCCTGATGAACAACACATTCCTACCGTTTCATTTTTAAATTTTAAAGCATGGCAAAAATTGCATTCTTTATCCATGTTACCAATCACAATTTCAGCTTGAGCACAATATTCAATTGCAGGATCATAATTGAATGCAACTCGATGATATGATGATAATTGTAATTGCAATCTATTAGTCAACTGACTTAAACGTCTATTTACATCTGTTGTATAATTACGTGATGTTCTCCTTAATACCCTCATAGTGGCTAGACGTTGGTTTCGTTGTTCCTCCATTTCTTCTGCACGGTTACGTGCCACCCGTATTCGTGTTCTTTCTTGTGTTTGCGCTCGTTGTGCTGGTGTGAGATTTGCTAGATATCTTTGTGAATTTTGATTTCGTCGAGTAGTCCGACCGATGACAATACGTCGTGCAGGCATTTTTATATTATTTCACTGTATACAAAGATTTTAACAGATTAATATTTATAGATTGTAAAATCTGCCAATTTAGCGTTCATTTTTAAAAATTAATAATAATTAAACTATTGTTTGTATAATTTATTTGATCATTGGGAACTTTTAATTAGACATTTAAAAATCTTACTTAATCATAAAAATTCAAATTTTATTTTCCGGATGACCATAATAATCGAAAATCAAAAAGTTGTAAATACTCAACTTTTTCAAATGGAACATGGCATAAATTTTAATATTTTTTAATTCCACATAAAAATCCAATAGGAGTTTATTCAATATTACCTATAACTAAAATGAATAGTTTTTTAAATAAAAAAAATGTTTTAAATTTCCCTCGTACATATGCTTAATTATTTAAAGATTATTGTAAGACTGAATAAAAAAAAAATTATATTCCAATAGATTGATTGATATGACTAATTGATAAGAATAAAGATGAAAGTTGATGGCGACTGCGGCAAAGCGAAAAGTGTTCAAAAGTTTTCAATAATTTATTTTAAAAAAGCATATTCCAAAACATAAATATGTCAAAGTTCAAAATTTTCTCTCAACTCTTTCCATGAAAATTTCAATGAGTGAGTTCTGTGAAACACCCTGTATAATAATTATATTAATATTATGTCATTGGATAAAACTTTTGAATTAAAAGAAAGTGTAAGACTGAATAAAAAAAAAAAAAAAAAATTATATTCTAATAGATTGATATGATTAATTGATAAGAACAAAGATATTGCAACTTAACAGGGATCATTTTTTTCGTTTTTAATGAACTTTTTGAAAAAATTTCATAGAAATATAAAACTTTTTAAAAGAAAAATCCTCAATTTAAAATTCAATTAACTAAATAATGTAACATAGAACATTACCTCATAAAAATGGTTTGTTGTAAATTATTTTTAAAAATTTCATAGAAATAAAACTTTTTAAAAGAAAAATCCTTAATTTAAAATTCAATTAACTAAATAATGCAACATAGAACATTACCTTATAAAAATGGTTTGTTGTAACTTATTTTTAAAAATTTCATAGAAATAAAACTTTTTAAAAGAAAAATCCTTAATTTAAAATTCAATTAACTAAATAATGCAACATAGAACATTACCTTATAAAAATGGTTTGTTGTAACTTATTTTTAAAAATTTCATAGAAATAAAACTTTTTAAAAGAAAAATCCTTAATTTAAAATTCAATTAACTAAATAATGCAATATAGAACATTTCATTAAAAAAATGGTTTGAATGCACTGGGATACTGAGAAATGTATTTATAATAAGAAACATTGATTAAGATTTAGAATGTTTCTTCCCGACAGGCTCAGGTTAGCCAACTAATAACAATAAAATAATCACATTCTTTTCTTAAGAGAGAATGGTGTATGAAACATACCTAGAATTTTATATTTTTAAAATTTTTTAATTTTCTTTACTTATAAATTCAAACTTTATATATTAATTAGTAAATTAAATGTATTTACAGATATATTTATATCGACCGCAGCGCCACCTATTGGGGCCACAATTTCTTGAGTAGCTGACATTCATTCAATAATTTATTTTTAAAGAACATATCCCCCCCCCCCCCCACCCAAATCATAAATGTGTCAAAGTTCAAAATTTTCTATATAGATTTTATTATCTTAAAAAAAAAGTTTCTGAGTACCTGAATTCCCCTTTCTTTTGTTAAGAGGGGTTTCATTGTTTAAGACCTGACCTTTCAGGGCAGGGATAATGTATTGTTTGCTTGTCCCTCTATTTCTATAGATCTTATCTGTCAATCAATTAAATAAAAAAATAAAAAATAAAATCAAACCGATTTGGCTCAAAATTTAGATAAACCATCGCGAGCACTAAGCAAATATATGGTGTGAATATGGTTTCGATACGTTCAGTGGTTTAGGCGTGGGTCGATAGCGTTCATACACACAAAGGATTTTATATATATAGATATATAAAATTAAATTTACAAATTATGTCTGTATTCAAAATAGATTTTATTATCTTAAAAAAAAGTTTCTGAAATTTTGACCTGAAATTTTTTCTTTTGTTAAGAGGGGTTTCATTGTTTAAGACCTGACCTTTCAGGGCAGGGATAATGTATTGTTTGCTTGGCCCTTTTAGAGGCTCTATTTCTATAGATCTTATCTGTCAATCAATTAAATATAAAAATAAAAAATAAAATCAAACCGATTTGGCTCAAAATTTAGATAAACCATCCCCAGCACTAAGCAAACATATGGTGTGAATATGGTTTCGATACGTTCAGTGGTTTAGGCGTGGGTCGATCGCGTACATACACACAAAGGATTTTATATATATAGTAATTGATTATTTAGTATATTCGTTTTATTTGAGAGAGCTAATTTTATTTCCGTTGACTCTAAAAAATCTAAACGTAAGCCCTTTCTTTCGAAATGTAACGGAACTAGGTGGCTAATAGAAGAGGTGTGTTTATTCAAATGTAGATGATTGGCGAAGGTAGAAGTAGATTCCATATCATCTGATCTGCTAAGACTATTAAAGGCTCTTTCATGTTCCGAGTAGCGAGTTCTAAAAGAGCGTCCAGTTTGTCCTATGTAGATTGCGTCGCAATTATCACAAGTCAATTTATATACACCTGATTTATCTAATTTGTCAATTTTGTCTAATTTATTATTAATTAGCTGTGAACCTAAAGTGTTTTTATTATATAAAGCAGGAGTTATACCAGATGTTCTAAGAGTTGAAGCTATAGGGTTTGTAACGTGGTTCGAAATGAAGGGGAGTCTTTTAAAAACCACGTTACTAAACCTCTATCGAAATGAAGGGGAGTCTTTTAAAAACCACGTTATAAACCTCTATCGAAATGAAGGGAGTCTTTTAAAAACCACGTTACAAACCCTATAGCTTCAAATCAGTTTGATGTAGCCATTCTTCACAACTATATTGCAAATTTGTTTTGTGTGTAAATTCCTCATTTCTCAGAAGGCCATTCAAAATTAAACAAAATAGACTTACCTTTCTCCCTTCACTAATTTTAAATATTTACCCTTTTGTTATCGTAAATCCTCATTTCTCAGAAGGCCATTCAAAATTAAACAAAATAGACTTACCTTTCTCCCTTCACTAATTTTAAATATTTACCCTTTTGTTATCTTAAAAATAAATTTTACCATTGACTTGTATTCAATTTCGACTTATCCAGCTCAGTTACTTTCTGTTTCTCCTGAAGATGGGTTAGTCACCCGAAATATATATATCGAGATTAAAGATTCTCCAAAAATAAATTCGTTTTATTTTTTACTATAAACATTTTGGTAATATCTTATTTTTGTTATAGTAAATTAATTTAAATTTTTTTTTTTAGCCCGACCTAAGCTAGATCCATGTTCTCCTTCACCTTGTGGACCTAACAGTCAATGTCGTCAAGTGAACGATCAGCCAGTGTGCTCTTGTATTTCTGGCTATACCGGATCACCTCCTAATTGCCGACCTGAATGTATAGTTAGCTCAGAGTGTCAACTTGATAGAGCCTGTATTAATCAAAAATGTTCGGATCCATGCCCAAATACTTGTGGTATTGGAGCACAATGTACTACAAAGAATCATAATCCTATTTGTGCCTGCCCACCTGGCTTTCAGGGAGATCCTTTTACTCAATGTTCACCAAGACGTAAGTTTATATAATATACTCGTATATGTGCATTGCCATAATAATAATAATTTATTTTGTTTATTTTTACAGCTATAACTCCTGCACCACCAATTACAGAACGACCACCTTCCTGTCAACCATCACCCTGTGGTCCTAATTCTGAATGTCAGATGATTGGAGGCATTCCAGCATGCTCTTGTCGCCCTAATTATATTGGAGCACCACCTTCCTGCCGCCCAGAATGTGTGATTAGTGCCGAATGCACAAGTCAACTGGCATGCATTAAACAGCAATGTCGAGATCCATGTCCAGGATCCTGTGGATATAATGCCCGATGTCATGTTCTTAACCATGTCCCTGTTTGTACATGTAATGAAGGCTTTACAGGAGATCCTTTTACCCAATGTAATCCGGTTCCAATTACTACGCCATCTCCAGTTTTGTCTGAAGATCCTTGTAACCCATCACCATGTGGATCTAATGCCATTTGCCGATCTGGGGGCATTTGTGAATGCCTTCCTGAATATTTAGGAGATCCATATGAGTCATGTAGGCCAGAATGTGTATTCAATCCTGAGTGTCCTCGAGATAGAGCTTGTTTACGAAATAAATGCAGAGACCCTTGTGCAGGAACATGTGGATCGAATGCTCGATGTGAAGTAGTTAATCATATCCCTACTTGCTCATGTCCTGAAGGTTATACTGGAGATCCTTTTGCAGCTTGTAGACAATATATTACAGGTATTTATTTGTCAATAATGTAAAATCAATTAATTCACAATAAACTTTAATTTAAAAACAACTTTTTTAGAACCAAGTATACCACAAGATCCTTGCAGTCCTACGCCGTGTGGTCCTAATAGTCAATGTCGAAAAGTTAATGAGCAAGCAGTTTGTTCTTGCTTACAAGGATACATTGGAGCTCCTCCTTCTTGTCGACCAGAGTGTATTGTTAGTTCTGAATGTCCACAAACTCGAGCTTGTGTAAATCAAAAATGTACTGATCCATGTAGAGGAACTTGCGGTATTGGTGCCCGTTGTGAAGTTATAAATCATAGTCCAATTTGTTCCTGCCCCGCTGGACAAACAGGAGATCCTTTCAGAAGCTGTCAAAATATTCCCTAGTAAGTAATTTAAGTTAAATATTGTTTTAATTTATATAAAAATTGATAAATATTATTAAACTATTTTTAGCGCCTGTTGTAGTACCAACACAAGGTACTCCTCCTCCTCCTTGCCAGCCTTCTCCTTGTGGGCCTAATTCTCGTCGTTCTGCTGTTGTTCGTTGATCAATATCGTTTGTCAAGATAAAGGTGGAAATCCTGCTTGTTCCTGTCTTCAAGGATATATTGGTACACCACCAAATTGTAGACCGGAGTGTGTCATCAATCCAGATTGTCCAAGCCAACAGGCTTGCATCAATAACAAATGTCGGGATCCCTGTCCTGGTTCATGTGGTTCTAATGCTGAATGTCGTATTATAAGTCATGCGGTTTCATGCACATGTAGTCCAGGATTCACTGGTGATCCATTTGTCTTATGCAGCCCGCAAAAGAGTAAGTTATTTAACTATTTAGAGAGGCGTAGGAAACTGATGTGAGCGGAGTCGTATATTAAATTAAAATTGAAGGATTTTGTGGTGTTTCAACATAAAAAATAAAGTTTGAATAACTCAATATATTTCGGGCTATTCGAAGATTTTCGGGAGTTTGCAATAAAGGTAGAACAATTGATATGTATAAAATAATTTTTTTGGCAAGGGGTAAAACAAAATATTTTGAAGTTGATACCAAGTCTCATAGGTGTCAAAGAACCCTATGTTGATTAGGATGGGCCCTAGATAAAGGACATAGATAAAGAATAATAATTAAAATTATTAAATTATTATAAAATTTGTTTGATTAAAAGAAACAAGTTGACTTTAAAATATTTTCCTAACAATTTTTAAAACACTTTACAAAAGGACTTTCCTCGCATAATTTTGAAATTTCTAAGCCTATAACTTTAAATACGATTCAATTAATTCGCTTTTATTTTTAGGTGAAATTCCAAATCCATGTGAGCCATCCCCTTGCGGGGCAAATGCAAAATGTATTGAAAGAAATGGAGCTGGATCGTGTTCTTGTTTAACCGACTACAAAGGCAATCCTTATGAAGGTTGCCGGCCTGAATGCGTCCTAAGCTCTGATTGTCCAACTGATAAAGCTTGCTTACGAAACAAGTGTCAAAATCCTTGTCCAGGCATTTGCGGTCAAAGTGCAGAATGTACTGTAATCAATCATATTCCAACATGTACGTGTCTTCAAGGTTTTACTGGAAATCCATTCCTAATATGTTCTCCCATTCCGCCCATTCCTACTGAATCAGTCAAATCAGATCCATGTTCACCATCTCCTTGTGGACCAAATAGTCAATGTCGCGAGATAAATGATCAACCTGTCTGTTCATGCCAATCTGGATTTATGGGAGCACCCCCTAATTGTCGACCAGAATGTGTTGTAAATAGTGAATGTCCATCCAACCGTGCTTGTTACAAATTCAAATGTACAGACCCATGTCCAGGCACATGTGGTCTTCGAGCACGATGTGAAGTTATTAACCATAATCCTATTTGTTCTTGCCCTGAAAAGCTTATTGGAGATCCATTTATTCGATGTCTAGAATCTCCTAAACAACCATTACCACCTCCGAAACCTTTGAATCCTTGTTCTCCTTCACCTTGTGGACCTAATTCAGAATGCAGAGTAAACGGAGATCAAGCAGCATGTTCTTGTCATCTAAATTATATTGGAACACCTCCAAACTGCCGACCACAATGTGTCGTCAATACAGATTGTTCGAGTCAACAAGCATGCATTTCTGAAAAGTGCCAAGATCCATGTCCTGGTTCATGCGGATTTAACGCAGAATGCAGAGTTCAAAACCACATTCCCATTTGTACATGTCAATCTGATTTTACTGGAGATCCATTTACTCAATGTTCACGTATTGTAGGTAAGTTGAAATGATTAAAACTTAATTATTTATTCTAGAATATTGAATAATTAACATAATTATTCAATATTTTGAATTTCAGGCATGTTAAAATATAATTTTATAAACCTAAATATTCTTAACATTTTACTTACAAATATTAAATAATTTTAATTTAATACGATAGCTAGAAATTTTTGTAGGGTTAGTTTTTAAGACTATAAGAAATTAATGCTGTAAAAATCAATTACGCAAAATGAGTCAATGGGGACGAAAGAGGGGGCAAAATATTAAAATTCTAAACACTTTGTTCGATCTGGACCAAATTTAATATAGTAATATAAATATGTTATTCTATAAAAAATATGTGTGAGCCTCATCCACATTAGCTCACGAGAGAAGTGAAACTTCTTTTTCCGTAGATGTTATTTATAAGTATATAACGGCCAAAAAGTTTATCCCGCTTAAAAAGAGACCTATTACGCATAAAAAATTTTATGTAGACTTTTGTTTTTGGAGGTGTTAGATATATATTTATTAATTTTCTTCCAGAACTTAAGTGACTTGATTTAAATTTTTCATTAAATTGAAGGGTTGGTTTTGTCTCAAAATATAATAAAACAATAATTTTAATAACTATTAGAATTATTTAATTGATTACTATACAGTTTCGGTCACCACTTTTGGTCGACCATCCTCAGTAGTTCTAAAAATTGAAATGAAACATTTATTTACATTTTTTCTTTTTATAGAGAATTATATAACACAAAATTTTTTTTTATAATAATTTGAAATCATACATACATCTCGTTCAAGAAACCGGAATTTGTCATTTCACATGAAACATTCATTCTTAAATCTTCAATATAGATAGATCACATTAATCATTACAATTCACATACACATATATACATATATGCAACATATTTATAAAAACGTTTACTAGTGAACTAGAAACTATTTTGAATTAATGATTATATTAAATACTATTTTCAATTTTTATTTTTTTCTAATTATCTCATTGCATCGTCAATTATTATACAATTAAAAAACCCATTATAAATAATCCATTCTAAAAACACATCAGCAAGTTAAATTCATTCTTTATTTTTAATTTTATTAATGAAATATCAAAAAACATACATCTTTCCTATTACATTTTTCTTTCAAAATCAATACTTGTTTAATCTAACACGACCAAAATCAATCATTTTTTTTTTCTTTTCTTTTTTTCTAGTATTTTTACAACAATGACACAATTAGACTATAACATTCTGGATATGCTTGCTACAGAATCCATTTTGAAATTTACAGAATTATCGATATCCTTCAATATATAAAGAGATTCTTTTATTTTTCTCTTGGTCCACTTTTTCTCATAATCTAGTATTTTTACTCCTTCAAAATCGAAAGTATGCTCGTTGTCAATAAAGCATGAATGGATAACGCGGAGACCAATTTATTTCCATTAATCGATGAAATATGTTCTCTTAATTCTTTTTGTCTCAATTATTGTTTTATTATTTTTGTGACAAAACCAACCCTTCAATTTAATGAAAAAATATATATTTATGTTATTTTTAAATATGTATATTATTATTATATTTAATTTTTTTTTTTTATTCAGGATTTTGGGCTTAAGCATTTTTATTTTTAGTTTTGGCCTACTGCCTCCCCAATCAATTTTAGAGTAATTCAAGTACGATATCTGGTATTACGACGGCTTTAAATATGAAAGACTGCTGTCTATTAGATCCATCTAAGAACTAACCGTCCTACATGTTGCTTAACCTCTGATAATTCGAACTTTTCAAAGCTTAACATTTTTTTAAATGAAACAAATTGAATACTCCTATAGGATAGCTTAAGCGTTGCCTTTTCTGTCAATTTGGTTGCATAACTTCAAGGGTGATTCGTATTTTGCTTATTGGATTATTAAACCTGCGAAGGAAATTAATAATAAAATATTTATTTTTCTTCATAAGTCAGCCAATATAACCATATATTACCGTTAGTTATGAATATACTTTATTTATTAGTTATTTCATCGCTAAAAATAAATATACCTCTTACGCGAATAACTTAGTGTCAGAGCAACTTTCTCATTTTATTTAATAAAATATTAATAAAATATTTAATTCCCTGAGAATAGCAGAATTGTCGATTTTTTAAGCGTCAGCTCCCCCAAAATTAAAAAAAAAAATTAATGAAAAGATTTAAGTACTTTTTTGAGTTTCTTTTTTTTTTGAAGAAAGATGGAATTTTTACAAAAATCAACTCAGGTTAGGTAAATAACCATTATAAAATTAAGAAGTGAATTCAATTTTATTTAGGTACGAACCAAAGATTTTAGTAGAAAATTTTTTTACATTGGATATCAGAGGGCCTCGTCCCCTCGGGAATCGAACCCAAGCGCTAACTAGCTTGCCGGGCCGTTAGCCAAACCCTTATTTTATTTTATTTTAAATCAATAGACTGACAAAAGTGTCCTTGTACAAGACGAATCTCTCTCCGACATGCAACATATATAATAAATCTGATATGCAATGTAAAAATATTTCTACTAAAATCTTTGATTTGTTCCTAAATAATATATTATTCACTTCTTAAAAAAAAATATTAAAAAAGGACTATTCTAAAGAAAGTAGAGTTGTATTTTCTAGTCAAGAATTACCCACTTAGGGAACATTTCTATTATTTATTATTTTTTTCTCATGTAAATTTTGGTTTAACTTGTCCCTCTAGTTTTAAATGAGTGAGTTGAACCTTTGAGTAATTAATTTTCGGAAATTTTACAGTTTAAAAGTCATTTTCTTTACGAAAAATCTATAGAGGTTTTTTCTCAGCCTAATCCATAGAAATAAAGATAGTTTATATAAAGATTAGTAACAACACTAGCAAATATTGTGTTAGTAGAAAAAAAGATTTGTGAATTGTGAGTTACATTTTGGGTGCGCTCTTCATCAATAAGCTGGTCAAGTGCGAATCGGAGAACATACCGAGGGTTCCATACCTTATATGGCTCCCAAAATTCCTAAGATGTTAAATTCACTCAAATTCGTCCTTGATAAGGAGGGAATGAGTGAAATCGTGGAATTTTTTCATAATTTTAAGTTTAGACAATTCTAAACCCTGCGCGTACTAAAATAACCTTATTATTAAGATTGTGATTGATGGAATTTCTTCCTCTTCGCCTCGGTTCTTCTTATTAAGAAATTATGTTGTCGAGTTTGGGCCAATTTTCAAATGGTGAGGATCGCGCCGCGGAAAATATAATTTGAAACATAAAGTAATTTTCGGCTGGAGATAGAAATAAATGGGCAGTATTGGTATATTTAGACTTGGTGGTTGCAATCCTTATAATTTGAACAGTATCGCTTATTAGATATCCCTATCTTCAGAATACATAACAATTTGAAATGAGAATAAAATCAGGACCTAATTCAGTGATTATTACTAAGTTAAATTAAATAGAAAAAATGTAAAGTAAAAAATGTTTTAAATAAAAAAATGTATTTTTTCAACAGAGCAATTACCAGTTGTGCCTCAAGATCCATGTAACCCATCACCTTGTGGCTCCAACGCTGCTTGTCAGGATGGAGTTTGTACATGTTTGCCAAATTACTTTGGAGACCCATATCGTAATTGCAGACCAGAATGTACAATGAATTCAGATTGTCCGCGGAATCGTGCATGTAGTAGTCAACGTTGTATCGACCCTTGTCCAGGCGTTTGTGGACAGAGTGCGACTTGTGATGTAATTAATCATATTCCTACTTGTAATTGTCCAGAACGTACGAGAGGAGATCCTTTTGTCGCATGTCGTCCCATTCCAAAAGGTAATAGGCACTTTAATATTATTAAAAATTGTATAACATTATCATGAAAATTTTATTTTATTTGCAGAACCTCCGCGAGATCCATGTAATCCATCTCCTTGTGGCCCTAACAGTCAATGTCGGGTTATAAATCAAAACGCTGTTTGCTCATGTCTACCTGGTATAAGTGGGAGCCCTCCTCAGTGTCGATTTGAATGTAGAGTAAGTGCTGAATGCGCACTTACTCAAGCCTGTCTTAATAATAAATGCGTCGATCCCTGTCCTGGAACTTGTGGACTCAATGCAAAATGTCAAGTGGTTAATCATAACCCAATATGCAGCTGCCCCGCTGATTCATCTGGAGACCCATTCATTCGATGTTATCCTAGACCACGTAAGTTTCCAAACATTTTCGATTTTTTTAAATAATCAATTAATTTAATGAATCTTTATTTAACCTGCATTTATATATGATTTGGTAAATTTCATTTAATAAATATCGATTGAAATGATTTTTCAGCTCCACCTCCGACACCCCCTGTGCAGCTGAATCCTTGCCAGCCTTCACCTTGTGGGCCAAATGCGGAATGTGCTGTTAGGGGAGAAAGTCCGGCTTGTTCATGTTTAACTGGATACATTGGAACTCCTCCGAACTGCCGTCCCGAGTGTACTATTAATCCAGAGTGTCCATCAACGAGGGCATGCATCAATCAACGCTGCCGAGACCCGTGTGCTGGTGCCTGTGGTTCTAACGCTCGATGTTCAGTGATCAACCATTCTCCTCTCTGCAATTGTGAACCCACATTTACTGGCGACCCGTTCTCAGGATGCTACCCATCACCAGGTAGAGAGACAACACAGTCATTTATTAATTGCTTGCTGCATGACATGGCTCGGAACAAAAGAATTTTTAAATATTTTTTTTTTTTTTAGATTTTTTTTAATTTTATCGCAATTTTATAAATTATATTCAAATTTTTAATTTTGTCATTTATTTGAAGATTAATATTAATTAGCAACTTAATACATTTAAAAAAAATAAGTAATTAGCTTCTTTGGTAGATTTTTAAAGGGATTTCTTAAAAATAAATAAATAAGCTCTCAATATTTATGATTTATGATGGTTCTTTTATGAAATATAAAACTTGCTAAGCACTTGGTCCTTTGTACAATTATATTTAAAAATATCAAGACTCGAAAATAATTCAATTTTAATTTAGCCCACTGATTCAAAAAAATATATGTCTCCGGGGGTCGCGTTAGAGAGCTTCGAAGTTCGCGATAGGAATTGCAAACTATACAAAAACGGCTTATTAAAATATTTATTTTCGTATTTCGCAATGTAAATAAAAATATACCAAAAAATAATAATTTCTGATTATATACTTAAGAATTATATAATTAAATTAGGAACTAGACATCTGGATTTTATTAGACATTTATTCAGTATTTTGAATATTTTTTTTTCTATAATAATAAATCAAGAGGGACAATTAAATGGAAATGCAATTTCAATAAAACAAAGAAACTACAAAATAAATAATAATAATAATGCTAGCATGATCCTGATTTTAAGAAACTAGCTACTCCAATCTGGGCTGTATTCGATAAACATGATATTATTTTCAAGTACGAGACGATTTCTCGCTTATGATTTTACTATATTAATAAATGAGAAACTTAATTCGAATATGTATGATGTCGCAAAAGGAACCAATCAAACACTTGAGAGCTTTTGTGGCCAGCTCGGAGTATTCTTTCATCTTTTTGGTCCAAATATGATCTGGGTTCTGGGGGGGAAAAAAGTCTAGTTTCACCATTTCATTTGATATTTCAATAAGTTGTTCCTACATATTTGTCGGAATCTCAGTATTTTGAAAGGAATTTCACTACTTGGAGCCACAATTACAAGACCAGTATCAAGGGAGGGGGTCGCCAATAAAACTCTGGTTAAAAGAGGACTCCGCTTTGGAAAAGTTTGGGAATGAATGATTTAATCAAATAAAAATTATGATAAATGAAATAAAAGTTAAATTAAAAAAAAATATCTGTTAATGTTATAAAAATTTTATATAAACACATTATGTAAATATAAATTTAACTTTTGAATTAATAATCATAATCATATTAATAAAATTAATACTATTAAAAAATATATAATATCTCAAAAAGAAATTAGATTTTATTGTAAGATTATAAATAGAAATGTAGATGATTAAATCAGTTATTAGTATTAGAAATTATTCTTTTGAACGAGCCATTGTATTAACGAGAATTCAATGCACGCTTGCATCCCATCACCGTTTGTGAATGTGTCTTGTGATATTTGTCTGTGTTGCACGTAAGCATCATGTCTGTGTTTCATGTTTGTTTTTGACAGAGTGCATGAAAAGGGACTTAAGCAAGGTAAGAATAAAAGTCCCCAACCATCGAGATCTCCGATTTGAAGATTTATTGAAAACTATTACTTAAGATATTGAAGAGATTAATAGTCTATTCTAATTTTTATAATTATATGTAATTTCATATTTTAATCTTAAGGAAATCAAGTATTGTTTGATCAAATATCAATCGACCAAACTTATATATTTTTAACAAAAATGAAATACTTGCAAGTATATTTTGCTTGGATCTATTTTTTATTATGAAAAATATACATTGAACAAGTAACTTATAATAATAATAATGACATCGGTCTTAGTGTGTTAATAACACATTACACATCAGAAATTAAACATTGTATAGCGTGGTTAGCTCTTAAATAGACAACCAACTGATACACCTTTTGCTGTTGGCGTATTCACAACCACTTAATCCAAGTTGTGTTGCTAGCATCTCACTAGAATTATTTGAGAAGGCCTAGAGATATTGGGTGACCCTTCCTACATCTCCACTAGAAATTCAACGATTATACCAACAGTAGAATCTGGTCAATATTACTATATTAAAATTAAGATATAATAATAGTGACAAAAATAACTAATTATGGTATCCTAAATAATTATTAGATAAAAAATGTTTCACCAAGTACCAACACCAAATTCCTTAAAAACTATCCCCTAAATAATTGACGATCTAGGATTTCCTTGTTAAAATATATATATTTCTACAACACAGGAGTTTTTTAATGGGGTATCGTGGTGTTTTACAAGTAAAAATAAAAATTTAAAAAAAATTAAAAAATTATTTTAAACATATTTTTGGAGTTTTATTTTGAATACTCTATACATATTTCGGGTTTTTAGCCCATCATCAGGAGTTTACTAAAGACTGAAGAAAATTTTTACATTGTATTGATTTTATAGACTAGTTATGTCTATTATTTTGGTAGAGGGTTTAGGGAAAAAGGAGGGGTGGAGCCAATGGGTGTTGAAAGAATTTGTGTGGACGAATTTTGAGGTATGAGGGTGGGTGGGGGGAAGAGGCTAGATATTAAACGAATTGTCCGAAAACTTGGAGATAGTAGAGTGTGTGTGGTGGGGGGGGGGGGGTACTCCTAAAGATGGGCTAAAACCCCGAAATATGTATAGAGTATTTAAAATAAAATTCCAAAAATATAATGAAAATTATTTTTTATTTTTATTTTTACTTGTGAAACACTACTACCTATAACCCGTTAAAAAAACTCCTGGGTTTAATATGTTTCACTATAAACCAACACCGCTTTTCCTAAATGTTATATTTCTACAAATTCATAAGTCATTTATTTAATTGAATATTTTTTCAATAAAGGATTCGAATATAAAATACGGATATGAGATTAATTAGGTACAATTTTTTTATTTAATTATTTTTTTTAATTGAAATTCGGTAACATAATTATCAATTTATATATATGTATCGTTTTTGTTTTGAAAAATAAAAAAGGTATCGATCAAAAATTAAATGAAAATTCGAGAAAAACAGGAACAATGACATAAAGTCAGAAGTCTGTTTAGATACTTTTCTCCTATTCGGACTTCCTCCTTTCCTCCAATGTTTGTTTATACCTCAGGTAGTTACATACATACATACTTTGTGAAGTGATCAGCTTACTATTATAATAAAACTAATTTGCTATTTACCTATAACCAAACGTGTATTTGAACCTATGAGAAACAACATATACAATATCTTTAATTAAAAGTACTGACATAATGAAGGTCATCCCTTCGAAACTATATCTTCTTACAAATAAATTTATTACGAAATTTTCTCTGGAGAGAGAAGGACTGGTAGAAATTTTAACTGAAAGTAATGGAAACGTCGGTTTGAAAGGAAAAGAGGAAAGAAAGAAGGGAATGAAAATCCAATAAAATACATCTTACTTGGATATGTGATAATTTTTTTCTTTCTTCACTACCTCTGGGCTGCCTTCCATTACTTTCAGTTATAAATTTATTCATTTACGTTTATTTGCATCAAGCAGAGGACAACCTTATTGATTAAACAGCTCAAAAAAAAATTGAAAAGTTTTTATTTTGCCGAGAGTAGCAGAGTTGTTGATTCACAAAGAGAAACAAAGAGGTTGTATATACAGATATATCATCTCGATATATATGTGTATGTTTATTTGCATCAAGCAGAGGACAACCTCTTTGTTTCTCTTTGTGAATTAACAAAAAAAATTTGTTGCCCTGTATATCTCTGCGGATTTCTATAATCTTAAGTACACAGTTTACGAATTTATTCATGCAAGTACTGAATTGGCTCTGGTTTTTACGATTTTCGAGTATCTAGAATATTTTAAATAAACTTATAAAAGGCGTTTCTCTAAAATATAACATTGTTTTTGCTAATTTTTCTCTCTTTTTACATCTATATAAATTAATGAAACACTAAAAACAATTAGTAATATTTTTCAATGAAAAATTGATATTATAGAATATATGTACATGCTTTTTCTTTTTCATATTTACTGGTTTTTATAGTGTAATATGAAAATGAAGATTAAAAAAAACTAGAGCCAATATTCCAAAATCATTCATAGTTTCATTAATTGTTGGCATAAAATTACTTGAAATTATTTTTATATCAAGGTCAACAAAACACCTGTTGACCAGTGTTATTTCTTCTTAAGAATCAATAATTCTGTTACTCTCAACAAACTAAAACTTTCATTTTATTAAAATTGTCTTTAAAAAACTCTAAAACCTATATCAACAATTTGTTCTGGGACTGTATATAGATATACTACATATTTAAAAGAATTTATGGGCGTAGGCAGGTTTGGCAGTGGGGTTTTAGCGAGAAATAGAATTTTACATCGGTCAATATCGTTTAAATATTTAAAATAAACCACTATGTAATTAATAAGAGAATTTCTGACATATTTTAAATTAAATAATTCACAAAAAGACATTTTTCCATTCGTAAACGCATATTTTTGTGCATATACCTGCTTCTAATTGCATAGCAGAGAGGTCTTTTTCTGTACTAAATAGAGTAAAAGGTTATCTTGGTAGCACTATGTCGCAAACTCGATTAAATTCATTAGCATTAAGGAGGATTTTTTTCGAAAATATTACTGATTTTTAAACCTAATGCAGTTATTTAATACTATTTTATAAAATAAAAAATATTGTATACTAAAATTTTTTTTAAACATATCTTAATATATTATATAATTATATTAGATTTCCGTGAATTTACATATAACTATGTACATTTAGATAGGCTTCGGTCCCACGCTCCAACTGCATTACGCCACTAGGAAGACATTTATTTTAATTATTATAATATGAAAATTTAAATTATCTTTTATTCTAACTATCTATAATTTGCATTAATAAAAAGATATAAGTATGGAAAGATTTATTAAAATGAAATATTTTAATATTTCCAAATAAATATAACAACTTGAAGATTTAATATGATTTGGTAGTTGAGTAGTTTATCACTAGAGATATTTTTTAATTTAGAAAATAAGGATTTTATAAAAAAATATTTTTTTACATAGTATAAAATTCAACTAGTCCGCACTGTGTGAATATTCCCCTTATTCCTTAAATTAACACAAGCCAGCTTTCGCACTAACAAATGAATTTTTAATTCTTATAAGTTCTTCTTGTGTTATGTGTATATAATTCTATCTGCATGTTTTCTATAGTGATACAAAACGAGCCCGTTACACCATGCTCGCCATCTCCATGTGGTACTAATGCCATTTGTAAGGAGCGGAGTGGAGCCGGCTCTTGCACGTGTATCACAGATTATATCGGCGATCCCTATGTTGGTTGTCGCCCGGAATGTCTCTTAAATACTGACTGTCCAACGAACCGTGCATGTATACGAAACAGATGCCAGGATCCTTGTCCTGGTACATGTGGCCAAAATGCAGATTGTCAAGTGGTCAATCATTTACCATCTTGTACATGTCGAAATGGATATACTGGAAATCCGTTTAAATTCTGCAATTCAAATCCTGTGGAACGTAAGAAATAATTTTAAGAAAAATGAGAAATGAATCATTAATAAAAATAACTAATAAAAAAATTTTGATTTCCTATAAAAATTAATATCTTAAAATAACCTCTTGATATGCATGAAAATGAATCATTTTTCATTTCTTTTGTGAATGTATTTTTAATCTTAAGCATGTCTTTTTATTCATTCGCATGTTTCTTTTCTTTTTAGCATTAATTCAAGAAAACAAAAATCCTTGTAATCCCTCGCCTTGCGGACCTAATAGTCAATGTCGTGAAATAAATGAACAAGCCGTTTGCTCATGTCTGCCTAACTATATTGGAACTCCACCAGGCTGTAGGCCTGAGTGTATGGTTAGTTCTGAATGTCCACAAGCAAACGCCTGTCTAAATCAGAAATGTGTTGACCCATGTCCAGGTCCATGTGGCAGGAATAGCCGTTGTAATGTCCGAAATCATAGTCCTATTTGCAGTTGCAAACAAGGTTTTACAGGAGATCCATTTTCAAATTGTTATCCAATTCCACGTAAGAATAATCGTCTTTCTTCGAAAAAAGCTATATTATTATGAGAATAGTTATTTATAAATAAACCAATTATTTTATAGCGCCCCCAGTACCACAAATTCAAGAGACAGCACGAGATCCATGTGTACCATCACCGTGCGGTCCTAATTCACAATGTCGCGATATTGGTGGTTCACCATCATGTTCATGTTTAGCTAATTATATTGGCACACCACCAAATTGTAGACCCGAATGTTCAATTAATCCAGAATGCCCCAGCAATCGTGCATGTATGAAAGAGAAATGTCGCGATCCTTGTCCAGGATCATGTGGTGCAGGAGCCAATTGCGTAGTTATTAATCATACACCAATATGCACATGTCCAGAGGGATATACCGGCGATCCGTTTTCAAATTGTTTCCCCAAACCACCACCACGTAAGAGATTTTCAAATTTATCTGAAATAAATTCATTAATTTATTTTTATTTTCTTGTCGTGGTCAGAGTGATAATCTAGAAGATTTTTTCGAGTTGACCTATTATTTGAAATATCTTACTGATTTGGTCAAATTTCTCAGCTTCTCTCAATTCAGATGTAAAAAAGAAGAAGAGTGGTAGAAGTCTGGACAAATTTTGAATTGATTTTGATATGAAATTACTTAATCGAATTTTATTCTTTAAAAAATATATCAATTACTTTAGATATTTTATCTCAAAACTTTCAAGCTTTTTGTTCTTAAAAGAGTCGTGTCTTGGCGTTTAATTCTATTATTTTGCTCGATTAAAATTGTTGTATTTTTAGTAATTCTATTGCTTCTTATATTTTTTCTTGATGATAATTCTATGTTTATCATTTCGGTGTCGTATTAGTCTACATACATATTGTCACGTTTGAAGACATTGCTTAATTGATTGCAAAATTAATTGAGTTATGAAGTATTACTATTTTGTGTTTCAAGGCCCTAATAGCTTCCATTCCGGTAAATATATGCACTTAATTACATTATTTGTAAACCTCTTTGTTTTCCAAATAACTAGTTTGTATTCATAAAAGTTTAAATTTAAAAACTATTATAGATTGCTTTAATCAGGGCTGTCCAACCCGGGGCCCTCGGGCCGCATCCGGCCCAGCACTGCAATGAGTGTGGCCCAACATAAAATCATAAACTTCCTTAAAACATTGAGATTTAAATATATATATATATATATAATATATTTTCCCTTTTTCGAAATATGAATGTACTTTTGTACAATACGTGAAGCTTTTTTCAAGAATCAAATTCACTAAAAGCAAAATTATAAGCTCAACTATAATATCGTAAGATAAAAAAAATAATGCTGTTTCGAATATTTAAAAATTATTCTTCTCATATTTTCATTTTCTAAAATATTAATTATTTCCGTAATTTATATGCTATAACACTAACCAAGTCTATATAGTTATCATTATAGTACAAGGAGACAAGGAATTGGGGTTTCCTAGAACAATCACAATAAATCGATAATTTCTCTCCTGGACTAAAACTTGTTAGGACTTGTCTTTTAGATCTTTACACGTTCTTACATGTCAATAGATAATGAATGGTCAGGGATTATTATATCCGTGACCCTTTTAAAAAATAAATTATCATTCCTCATAACCTTCTTTAATCCTATTCGATTTAAATTGGGTTACCAGGTCTGTCCAGCCCGTGGCCCACTATAAAGTCACAAAATTCCTTAAAACATTGAGATTTATATGTAGATACTGGAAAACACACAACAATTTGGCCTGATATATTTTTTTCTTTAAAATAAGAAATCTGAAAATCTTCTGTGAAATTTTCGAAAAATTCTAAATATAAATTTGGAACTAGATTTCAAGATTTCCGAAAACTAATCATAATTTGGGTCTATTTTCGATTCCATTTTCATTAGGAATAAATTTTCTACTTGCCAACTTTCTGATTGAATGTTCTCGAACAACAATTAGATAATAAAATTGTCTCTTTATTAGAATTTTATATTAATTATCTAGTAGACCCGGGTTCGAATCCGACTCGAAGCATCCGGCTAAAAATCTGATCCCTGGGTAGAGACAAATTAAATAATAATAATAATAATAATAATAATAAGTATCGTAAATTGGCTTATGGCTAGAAAGGCCGAAAAGCCAAAAAAAAAATTAATTATCTAGCCAGGAAAAAATTAAACAAATACTAATACATAATATCACTTTTTGTATGTAGGTTATAGGTATGAATTTACATATATGTTACGAGAAGCTATTTTCAATTATAAAATTTACGAAAAGTAAAATTAAAAGCTCACTATGGGTTAAAAAAATAAAGTTCTTATTTCTACATTATTAACTATCTTTTTTGAGTAACAAATATCAATAGAATTATTATATTTTATCCGCGGTTCGAGATAATTTTTTTCTTCAAAAGTGGCCCGTGTAAGCCAAAAATTTAGCGCCCCTGTCTAAAATGAATAGGTCATGGGCGTCGGCGTAGGTAGAAATTTTCCCAGGTGGGAGGGAAGGACTACACTGATATATTATAATATGTATATATTGAAAATGTTATTGATTGTTTTTTCAATAACATATTTTTAATAAATTTAAAAACATCCATTGAAAAGGGGAGAAATTTCCAGAAACGTAGGATTTAATAAAAGTTTGAAGATTGTTTTTTTTTATAAAAGATTTGTATTTATATATGTTGCTGTAAAACCCGTTTTTTAGTAAGAACACGTTCTTACTAGCTAAAACGCGTTTCTGTGAATACTTTTATGGCAACTAGAGTTTACTGATTTTGCTTGAGTTTGCTTCAAAGGTCTAGAAACTTCATTTTTGACTTTCCGCCTCATTTCGTGTGTTTATTTTCAAATTTTTTTAAACGAAAATATCAAAAATTACATCCTTACCTTCTTCTAATTTTTAGCATTTTCGTTTAAAAATTTTTGAAAATAAATACACGAAATGAGGAGGAAGGTCAAAAATGAAGTTTCTAGACCTTTGAACCAAACTCAACCAACATCAGTAAACTCTAGTTGCCATAAAGGTATTCAACGAAACGCGTTTTAACTAGTAAGAACGTGTTCTTACTAAAAAACGAGTTTTTACAGCAACACATATAAATACAAATCTTTTATAAAAAAAAACAATCTTCAAACTTTTATTAGAATCCCATACGTTTCTGGAGAATTTCTCCCTTTTTCAATGGATTTTTAACTAGTAAGAACGCGTTCTTACTAAAAACGGGTTTTTACTGCAACATATATACCGATGGAGTTTTTTTTATTTTGAGACAGTCTTATAACTTGAAAACAGTGCATTATATGAAAAAAGGTTTCAAATAAAAGTTTATTTATATCAGAGGGGAAGTTAAAGTTACGCTATTGTTTGTCGACCTAGAACAGGCTTTCATGGGTATTTCGAGGTCAACTTTTGTTTTTTAAATGGAAACCTATATGTTTCTGTACATATTCTGAATCTACAAAAAAAACTGAAAAACTTTTATTAATACTATTTTTTATACGATATCAAATAATAAAAAATATTGAATCAATCAGATCTCAAAAAAATTCTAATAATTATTTTTAACAATCATTCAACTTAGTTATCAAATAATAATGATCAAATATTTAATTATTAAATAAATAATTTAATAATAATTAATAATTTAATAATTTTACCACACTGTTCTGTGACAATACAGTGTGTTTCGCAAGTCTTCTGGATGAATTCCAGAGTTCCAATTTCGTTATTTTGACCTTTTTAAGTTTCTTCATAGCCTTTACATTTCTTGTTTTTTGAACAAATTTACAACAGGATGAAATGAAGCTTGTGAGGGTGTATTCCTATTAGGAAAACGCTCTCCGTCCATTTCAATAGCCATTACACTTCATCCACATTCCTCACCATAAATTAAGACCATTTCAATTCTGTCTGCAACAAAATATGCTCCATTTTTATTATGGTAATACAATAATATAACTATCTACTGGATTGAAACGAGAAATAAACCTTTTTAAACTCAAGGCTTTCACATAGATCTATTAAGAAGAAAATAATCTCTTAATTCTGAGTATAACGAAGTTTTATTATCATTATAAACACTTATTTTCATTGTTGTGACTTTTCGATTTAATAAATATTTATTTAATAATTAATTATTTGATCATTATTATTTGATAATTGAGTTGAATAATTGTTAAAAATAATTATTATAATTTTTTTTGAGATCTAATTGATTTAATATTTTTTATTATTTGATGTCGTATGAAAAAATAGCTTTAATAAAAGTTGTTCAGTTTTTTTTTGTAGATTCCGAATATGTACAGAAACATATAGGTTTCTATTTAAAAAACAGAAGTTGACTTCGAAATACCCATGAAAGCTTGTTCTAGGTCGACAAACAATCGCGTACTTTAATTTCCCCCCTGATATAAATAAACTTTTATTTGAAACTTTTTTCATATAATGCACTGTTTTTGAGTTATAAGACTGTCTCAAGATAAAAAACTCACCCGGTATACTAGTATATATATATATTTGAGTCGTTTATTTTGAAAGTGGCTCTAAGTCCAATTTTTTGAAAAAAAATGACTTAATGTCAGTTTTAGATAGACATATATGTCTTTTTTTTCATATTTATAATATCTTAGTCAATGAAGTATACTACCCTCATGAATTGGTCAAAATAAAAGTATCGAAATATATTTATATATATTTTGGTCTATTTATTTTGAAAAATTCACGAGGGTATTGTACTCCATTGGCTGTGATATTATAAAAAAATCTCCCAAAATGGCCATAAATATTGATTGTTCAAGCGAAGTTCTTATGAAATTATTTAACATTTATTCCGTGTAAAATAAATAACTTCATAAGAACTTCGTTGGAATAATCAATATTTGCGGTCATTTAGGGAGATTTTTTGAACACCGTCAATAAACTGCTTACTTAAAATTAAATTAATTAAAAAGTAATTTTTCACGAAAAAGCGGCTATATTAAGAAAACTTGATGTTTTAGGTATAGGGACATGATATATCGTCTTAAAGCATTTTTCTTTGTCTTTCAATTTATTGAGTAATATACGTGGGGTCTTATTTGAAAAAAGAAACTTTTGACCCCTTTAATAAATAACAGAAATAATAGTGATTTTAGCACGACCTGTATGATGTGGAGTAAATTTCTCGGCGTAAATTAAATACTTCGGGTCTGTTTAAACTACCACCAAAATATCAACTTTTCATGAATTGAGAGCACTAATTTATTTAAGTTTAATTAGGGCCATGTTTTGGATAATATTTAACACAAATTATTTTTTATCTCGAAAACCGATAGAGATAGGTATAAGACAATATTAACAAAAAAGTATTATAATAAAAGGGCAATTTTAAAAACGTTCTAATATACTGGGTGTTCCATTAAGAATAAAAGTTGCTAGGACTTTTCGTTGGAAGCTGAAACGCCGCGTTGTTGAAAATATTTTAGATCGATAGAACAGATGAGGAGGGAATATAAAGTGCTAAATATTCAGAAAAATCCTGCGTTCCGTTTTCTATAAACGTCTAACCTACTACCGGCTGTGAATCATCCTGTATTTATATATATAAATGAAAAAAATACACATTTTTTATAAAAAACAATCCAAAACACGTTTATTCAAAAGTCAAACGTTTCGGGAGAATTTCTCCCTTTTTCAATGACAATTTTTTTCAAAATAAGCTGACTTGTTCTGATGTGGCCATCCACTTGACTTTAGCATACAACCTGGCCCATAAAATTATTTATAATCATATAGAGGGGGGGGGGGGTTAGTTTATGCATTTTTATACTTCTGGTGTTCCACTGATTATGTATACAAAATTTGGTTGAGTTTGGTAAATGGCCAAGATTTAAATTTTTTGACCCTACACCCCACCCATTTTGGGCGGTTACTTGTTGAATTTTTAGACTTCTGGGGGTCCAGTGATTATGTATACAAAATTTGGTTGAGTTTGGTAAATGGCCAAGATTTTCATTTTTTGACCCTACAACCCCCCCCCCCCCCCCATTTTGGGCGGTTAGTTTTTGCATTTTAGACTTCTGGGGGGTTCACTGATTATGTATATAATAATTTGGTTGAGTTTGCTCAAACGACCTAGATTTTTAATTTTTAACCCCCCCCCCCCCTCTTAATTTTGGGTCGATGTGCACCAAGATCTAATCAGCTCTTAATCTCAATGGTCCAAAACTACTTGTGAAATTTAGTTTCGATATTAACACTAGTTTTTGAGCTAGCTTGTTCACAAAAATTTGGTAACGCACAGACTAATGGACAACCAGACAACCAGACTAACAGACATTTTGACAAAACAATTATTATCTCGAAAAATATAATTTTTTAATGTTCTCTTATTAGAGCTTTTTTGTAGAGCGAAATGACATGGTTTATTTCAATTTTTTTAATCAAAATAGTTTCAGCCGTTTTTGAGATATAGTATTTCGAAAAAAAGAAGGAAAAAAACCACTTTTTTCATGCACGATTATAATACTTGACCATACCCTGTATGGTAAAGAAAAAAGAAAAAAGAAAAGAAAAGTTGCTTTCTCTAGAATTTAGAAAACAACACTAAGATATTAAATATGTTTATAAATGGACAATTGTACAGATATATTGGGACCAGATTACCTTTAAATAAAAATATAAATATTCACGAAAATTTATTTTTCTCAAAATTTTTTTTGAAAACATTCGAAAGGTCCATATCCGACCTTTTATTGATCGAATTTTTGTTATTTAAAATTTCAATCATTTCCAAAATTAATCTTTTTTCCAAGTTATATTTTCCTTATCTAAAATTTTGGGATTAGTCAAAATTGTGTTTAAGGTTGCAGCAATGGTTAGACAGCATATTGAATTTTTCACTTAATTGAATATCCATGCTCGTAAATTCGAGATTTTAAGTAGTGTTTATAGTTCGTCCTATGTATGTTTTAAATTTACAGCAATTAATTTTATTTACTAAATTATTTTGATTCAGCAGGATCTTTACCTTAATTTTGGAAAATAGAATGAAAACAAATTAGTAGGTTTAAGGCATGAATATTATGAATAAATAATAAGTTTTTAATATATTCAGATAATCCTTTTATATATGGAAAGAGAAATCTTAAGATAGATCTCTTTCTCATATAATAGGGTTATCCGAATATATTAAAAAATATTATTTATTCATAATATTCATGCCTCCTTCAAACCTACTAATTTGTTTTCATTCCTATTTTCAAAATTAAAAGACAAAGATCCTCTTTTGAATCAAAATAATTTAGTAAATAAAATTAATTGCTTAAATTGTGACAAAACATACATAGGACAGACTAAACAATACTTAAAATCTCGAATTTACGAGCATGAATATTCAATTAGAATGAAAAATTCCGAATGCTGGCTAACGATTCTACTAAACTTAAACACAATTTTGACTTTTCTAATCCCAAAATTTTAGATAAGGAAAATATAACTTGGAAAAAAGATTAATTTTGATCAAAATTTTAAATAACAAAAATTCGATTAATAGAAGGTCGGATATGGATTGTTTTTCGAAAGTTTTAAAAAAATTTTGAGAAAAATAAATTTTCATGAATATTTATATTTTTATTTAAAGGTAATCTGGTCACCAATATATCTGTACAATTGTCTATTTATAAACATATTTAGATATCTTAGTGTTGTTTTCTAAATTCAGAGAAAGCAACTTTTCTTTTCTTTTTCTTTTTTTGAAAAAATTTGTCATTGAAAATTGAGAGAAATTCTCCCGAAACATTTGACTTTTGAATAAACGTGTTTTGAATTGTTTTTTTTATAAAATATTTGTATTTTTTCATTTATATAAACAATCAATAAATTTTTTTTCTTTTCTATATATCGTCGCCTTAGAGAGTAAACCTGCTAACTCACAACAAGGAAATTTTACAGGCGAGAGAAAAAAACAAAATTTAAATTGTTGTTATGGAAAAAAATATTTTTCACATTTTTTTTTCTACAACTTAAGATAATTTTAAATATCGCATCTCTTTTTCTTTCGAACGGTATTAATATGTCATAACATATGTGATAAAAAATGGAGTTACACTCTAAGCCGACGATATATATAAATGCAAATTCAATCTTCAAACTTTTATTAGGTCCTCATACGTTTAGGGAGAATTTTTCCTTTTTTCAATGGATTCTTTTTAAATATATTAAAAATATCAATAACATTTTTAATATATATATATTATACCTATATGAGTAAATTTTTTCTGGCTCCTTATCTCCCACCTGAGACAATTTCTACCAATCCCCATGACCGTTTCATTTAAACAATCTACAATAGTTTTTAAATTTAAATTAAATCATTATATATGTTATTGATTGTTTTTTGGGGTCACGTTTCGTTCTAATTAATTTGATATCTGGGCCATCTGGAAATGAGCGGCTATTTCGATTCAAGTATCGTTAGTTAAAGTATTTTTCTTTTTTTCGATTTTTAAAATCAAGATCAAAAATTCAGAATGTATTTTAAATAGCATTAAATTAAAATTAAAAGAAACAGCGTTCCCTATAATTGCACAAAGAATAACCAAAAATAATAATAATAATAAACTTAAATAACAAGAGAAATTGATTTAAAAATATGCAAAAGAAATGCAAAAATCTCACTTATTTTAAAATAATTTTAAATTAAGACTCGAAATATTGTTCGGTGTATGTGACTTGACTAATAATTTTGATAGTTAAAACTATTTACCTTATGAAAATAACTCACTATTTGAAATTGACAGTGACCAGAAAGAGGGGGGGGGGATTATAAAGATAGAGTTTCGTCTGTGTGTTCTATGCCAGGAATCCCCAAACTTTTTAGAGATAGGGCCACGAGGAGAAGAGGACCTTTTCTCCTTAAAACAGGCGTTTTAGATTATTTTTTCTTTTGGTTACCTCATACTTTTATTGCCTCTCTTATTTCCTTTCAAAAATTTTACTACAATTCATAAACATTGGGTGTGTAGTCCAGGCAAATTACGTGAAAAAATGGCATAAACAGAAAATAATTCCCTGTAAATATTTTATTGCTGGAATTCCTTTATCGGTACTCCAATATTACTACCCTAAGTTTTCCCCCGAATCTGTGTTGTGAAAATTTTTCTACGCGCCTCAAAATGAGAAAATTTCCGAGTTTTTTCAGTTTTTCTTAAATAACTCTAAAACAGCCTATCAAATCAAAATGATTTCTATTAGATAAATTAAATCTCTTTGAATTATGCCTAAAATGATAAAAATTTCATCTATTTACGTTCAGTAGAACCGGTATGAGCGTCTGTCAAAAAACACCCTCCGGGATTACTTTTGAATATCCCTAAAACTCGTACTTTTTTATTTTTCGCCATTTTGACCATGAAGGAGCACGTTTTCGACAAAGACGACTTTATACATTTTTAAACTAGATTAAATTTGCTACACTTTAAATAAAGTTTCATCTTAATTGGATAATGGTAACATGAGGTTGAAGTTTTGAAAAAATGCAATTTTTTGCAAAAAAATCGCAGTTTTTCCTTCATAAAATAAAAACCACTCATCCGAGAAACTTGATTCTTATTTCATTCACTAGGAAATTTCGTTAACTTGAACGTTTATTTGAATCACTTTTTTGTTAAAATTCTTTGATTTATAGATATCCAGCATTTTCCATGACAGGAAATAATCCATTGTTTTAAAAAATCGCAGTTTGTCCTTCATAAAATGAAAACCACTGATTTTAAAAACTTGATTCCTATCTCATTATCTAGTAAATTTTGTTAACTTGAACGTTTACTTGGACTACTTTTTTTTATAAAACTCTTAGATTTATAGATATCCAGCATTTTCCATGACGCTTTTGAGGATTCGGATCATATCCTGTCCGGAAATGTAGGATATCTATAAATCTAAGAATTTTATAAAAAAAGTGGTCTAATTAAACGTTCAAGTAAATAAAATTTCCTAGAGAATGAGATAGGAATCAAGTTTCTTGGATGAGTGGTTTTCATTTTATGAAAGAAAAACTCTGATTTTTTGCAAAAATTGCATTTTTTCAAAACTTCAACCTCATGTTACCATTATCCAATTAAGATGAAACTTTATTTAAATTGTAGCAAATTTAATCTAGTTTAAAAATGTATAGTGTCGTCTTTGTCGAAAACGTGCTCCTTCATGGCCAAAATGGAATAAAATCGAAAAAAGTTCGACTAGGGATATTCAAAAGTGATCTCCGGGGGCTGTTTTTTGACAGGCGCTCATACCGGTTAAACATAATAGATGAAATTGTTATCATTTTACGCGTAATTCAAAGACCTTTATTTATCTAATAGATATCTTTTTGATTTGAAAGGCTGTTTTAGAGTTATTTAAGAAAAACTGAAAAATTCCGAAATTTTCTCATTTTGAGGCGCGTAGAAGGATTTCCACAACAGAGATTTGGGGAAAAACTTAGGGTAGTAATATTGAAGTACTAATAAAGGTGTTCCAGCAATAAAATCTTTATCGGGAATTATTTCCTGTTAAAATCGTAATTTGCATGGACTAGTAAGTACTATAACTTCAAAGAACTAATTCTGATAATACGAGAAACACCGAAAACATACTAGGCTGAAACACAACAGTCAATGAGAGGAAAGAAATGTATGCTGAATACCGCTCAGTCCCACCTGCCCTTAACTGACCCCACTTGAGCAACTCGGATTGGACACTGTGCAATCCGCTCAAGGTCTAGAAGCGTTACCATTGACTATCGTCCAGGATGAACCAGAAGGTCCCATTTTTTAAAAGCGCCTTCCATTCGAGGATTATGTTATGCAAACAATTAATACTTTTTATTACTAAGTTATGCAAACAGTTATGTTTCGGTTATTTAAATTTGAGAATTTAAATACATTTTTAAAAATTAAAATGTGCACCATATTCCTGTAATTACCATAATTATATTTCACGAATTTATTTTATTATTTTAAAATAATAAAAATTTATTATTTATGTCCCTTGTGTATTCCATAAAATTTCTAGTTATTCGCGAGTCAATCTTCAATTATATTTCCTTTTAGTAAAAATTCATGATTTTCATTTTATGTTATGTTATGATTCAGAGGTTGATGCAAAACAAAAAATTAACTAGATTGAAAAAAAAATTACAGCGCCATATCAATCAATAGGAATAAAATTAATGTGATTTTTTTGCGATTTAGACCGTACCTAATGGAGCCTAAAAGTAAATAAAGTCGAAAAACAGCCCCCCCCCCCCCTCTCTCTCATCACAATAACAAAAAAGACAGCAAACATTCTATAATTTAAAATAAACTGACACGCTCTGATGTGGCCATCCACTTGACTTTACCATACAACCTGGCCCCTCACTTATATTTGATATTTATTAAAATTTATTATAACCATGTAGGGGGGTTAGTTTTTAAATTTTTAGACTTCTGGGGGGCCACTGATTATGTATACAAAATTTAGGTAACGCACAGACTAACGACCAGACTAACAAACATTTTGACAAAACAGTTATCATCTCAAAAAATATAATTTTTCGATGTTCACTTATAAGGTCTTTTTTGTAGAACGAAATGCCATGGTTTCGCTCAATTTTTTTAATCAAAATAGTTTGAGCCATTTATGAGATATATCGAAAAAAAGGAGCAAAAAACTAATTTTTCATGCACGATTACAATAATTGACCATACCCTGTATAGTAAAGTAAAAAAAATTATAATTAACAATTAAATAAACTATATAGGAAAACAATAACACCCCCGACCAGCCCATAAAATTCTTTCTTCTTCTTTTCACGATGGAGGGGCCGACCCAGGCCTTTAGGGGTTGCACCTTTTTGGTGTAATTCCTTCTCTCATCATTTTCATAAAAAAAGCATGAAAGCTGTAAAGGGGCTTCGATATAAATATACTACATATATAAGAATTAAATAATAACAATAAAAAAAAAAATTTGTCCCTGGTGAGAATTCTAGATGCGTCCTGGTAAATTCCAGTTAGATATGTGTGGAGTTATTATTAAAATATTTTTTTATTTATATATTGATTGCCATTGTGTGAATAGTAATTCAAATTTGTCACAATTTCAAAAAGATTGAGAAGCAACCCACAGCATTTGTAACAAAATATTTAATATCACAAATAAAAAGTAACGAAATCAAAATTATTAAAATTATGAAGTAATAAAATAAAATTCAATAAAAAAATTAAAAATCAAAATCAATTCAAAGGTTGTCAAGAAACTTGAACTATCATCATGAAAATCATCACCACCTGAATGTGATGGGTACATGGGAAAAGAGAAATTTTACTTTGAAATAAATCAAAATAATTAAAGAATTTGATGATCAGATAAAAAAATTTAGATGCCGGTTTAAAAATAATAAAAAAGGAATATTATAATAACTTTTTTTTCATTATAAATGGTTAAAAACGAAAAAATCTTCAAAAAAAAATATATAATTTCAAATAAGATCAAATTTAAACTATGATTGATGAAAAAAAATTGATTTCATTTTAGCTGCTGAACCAATCATTAGTGACCCATGTAATCCATCTCCATGTGGATCTAATACCCAATGTAGCGATGGAATCTGTACATGTTTGCCCGAATATCAGGGTGATCCATATTCTGGATGTCGACCAGAATGTGTATTAAGCACTGATTGTCCTAGGGATAGAGCATGTATTCGAAATAAATGTAGTGATCCTTGTCCAGGCACATGTGGCCAAGATGCTTTATGTTCAGTAGTCAATCATATTCCAATATGCAGTTGCCCTGAAGGAAGAACGGGCAATGCGTTTGTACAATGCCGACCTATTCCTGGTAGGTTAATCAATATGATTATCTTTCAAAAAATATTATACAAAAATTAAGTAGAATAGTGAACAAAGTAAATACATATCTAAATTGTTGAATTTTATATCTATATTATTTTTTGAATTCATCATTGTAGCGCCTGTGGTTACGCAACCATGCAATCCATCACCGTGTGGTCCAAACAGTCAATGTCGTGCTATTAATGGACAAGCCGTATGTTCCTGTGTCCAAGGTTTCATTGGTAGCCCACCAGCTTGTCGTCCAGAATGTGTAGTCAATTCTGATTGTGGACAAAATGAAGCGTGTAGCAATCAAAAATGTCGAAATCCATGTCCTGGAACATGTGGTATAGGAGCGCGATGTCAAGTTGTTAATCATAATCCTATATGTAGCTGTCCCGATCGATTTACAGGCGATCCATTTATTCGTTGTTCACCTATACGTAAGATTTTATTCTCTATTTTTTCATTTCCTTATATTTATTGCTTACTTTTTTCTCTTTTACTTTATATGTTTGCTAAATTCTTTATTTCTATTCTATCCACTATTAATACTGGAATCGAATTTTATTACTTGATCTCTTTTTTTATCTCTTTTAGCTGAAATACCTATACCACCTAGAAATCCTTGTCAACCGTCCCCTTGTGGACCAAACGCTCAATGCCAAGTAGCAGGTGATAGTCCATCATGTTCATGTTTGCCGGAATTTATTGGCACAGCACCCAATTGTAGACCAGAATGTGTGAGCAACAGTGAATGCTCTAGTCATCTTGCATGCATACGACAAAAATGCCGAGATCCTTGCCCAGGCACATGCGGTTCAAATGCCGAGTGTCGAGTGGTCAGTAATTCTCCCAATTGTATTTGTCCAGCTGGATATACTGGCGATCCATTCTCAAATTGTTACCCACAACCACGTAAGCAGATTTTTAGATCGTGAATTTATATAGTATTTGATATAATGTATATTTATCATAATCATCTTTATATATAGCTCCACCACAAGAGAATATTACCCCATGTCAACCATCACCTTGTGGTGCTAATGCCATTTGTAGAGAACAAAATGGCGCTGGATCTTGTACATGTCTTGTTGATTATATCGGAGATCCATATCAAGGATGTAGACCCGAATGTGTATTGAATACTGATTGTCCATCAAATAGAGCTTGTATTCGAAACAAATGTCAAGATCCATGTCCGGGTACATGTGGACAAAATGCTGATTGCCAAGTTGTTAATCATCTACCATCATGTACTTGCCGACCTGGTTATACAGGCGATCCATTTAAATTCTGTAATATTCAACAAGCTGAACGTAAGTTTCCCTCGCAAAGTAGTAAATGAAATAGATAGCCATTAAAAGTTTAAAAAAAATGAATATAATTAAAAAAATATTTCTTAATTCAATAATAAATGAATAATTACAAATATCGATATATTATATTTTTATATAGTATACAAGATGTTTATTAATAAGGATAGTTTCCTCTAACTATAGAATAAAATCAAAAATTTAATTTAACACAATGAAAACATATAATAACTATTTTAGAAATGAAACTAAAATGTTAAAAATCATTACACCAACTTCAACTACATACATACACATAGACAAATCATTCAAAACCAACAATACACTAATAACATAAACCCATTCAAATTTTGTTTTTGTTTTTTACTTTTATCAAAAATAACATAAATTATAGAAAAACGTAATTATTGAATCATAGTTTTTCTTATATTTTTATATCCTATTAATAAATATTAAATAAAACATTTTAATTTTTGATTTGTTTTCCAATAAAATAATAGAAAATTAATTATGTTCATTTTAATCCATACAACATAAATAATGGAATATATTATATCATTTTAATAGATGAATTTCTTGTAATTGACGTTGATTTAATTAATTATTTATTTTTATTATAGCTATTGTTGCCGAAATAGGTGATCCTTGTAACCCCTCGCCTTGCGGGCCTAATAGTCAATGTCGGGAAATAAATGAACAAGCCGTTTGCTCATGTTTACCTAACTATATTGGAAGTCCACCAGGTTGTAGACCTGAGTGTGTAGTTAGTTCTGAATGTCCACAAGCAAACGCCTGTATAAATCAGAAATGTGTTGACCCATGTCCAGGTCCATGTGGCAGGAATAGCCGTTGCAATGTCCGAAATCATAGTCCTATTTGCAGTTGCAAACAAGGTTTTACAGGAGATCCATTTTCAAATTGTTATCCAATTCCACGTAAGAATAATCTTCTTTCTTTAGAAGCTTAGCTATTTATATTATGAGAATAATTATTTATAAAAAAAAAAAATACATTTTTATAGCGCCCCCAGTTCCACAAATTCAAGAAACACCACGAGACCCATGTCTACCATCACCATGCGGTCCTAATTCTCAATGTCGCGATATTGGTGGTTCACCATCATGTTCATGTTTAGCTAATTATATTGGCACGCCACCAAATTGTAGACCGGAATGTACAATTAATCCAGAATGTCCCAGCAATCGTGCATGTATTAAAGAGAAATGTCGCGATCCTTGTCCAGGATCATGTGGTGCAGGAGCCAATTGTGCAGTTATAAATCATACACCAATATGTACATGTCCAGAGGGGTATACCGGCGATCCGTTTTCAAATTGTTTCCCCAAACCACCACCACGTAAGAGATTTTCATATTTATTTATATGGAAAAATAAAATTTTTACTTTAATTTTTTTTTTTATTTTTCAATTAGTTTATACTTAATATACGATGTAGAGAAGAATACAAATTAAGAAAATAAATTTTATATTGGATTTCATTTTAGCTGCTGAACCAATCATTAGTGACCCATGTAATCCATCTCCATGTGGATCTAATACCCAATGTAGCGATGGAATCTGTACATGTTTGCCCGAATATCAGGGTGATCCATATTCTGGATGTCGACCAGAATGTGTATTAAGCACTGATTGTCCTAGGGATAGAGCATGTATTCGAAATAAATGTAGTGATCCTTGTCCAGGCACATGTGGCCAAGATGCTTTATGTTCAGTAGTCAATCATATTCCAATATGCAGTTGCCCTGAAGGAAGAACGGGCAATGCGTTTGTACAATGCCGACCTATTCCTGGTAGGTTAATCAATATGATTATCTTTCAAAAAATATTATACAAAAATTAAGTAGAATAGTGAACAAAGTAAATACATATCTAAATTGTTGAATTTTATATCTATATTATTTTTTGAATTCATCATTGTAGCGCCTGTGGTTACGCAACCATGCAATCCATCACCGTGTGGTCCAAACAGTCAATGTCGTGCTATTAATGGACAAGCCGTATGTTCCTGTGTCCAAGGTTTCATTGGTAGCCCACCAGCTTGTCGTCCAGAATGTGTAGTCAATTCTGATTGTGGACAAAATGAAGCGTGTAGCAATCAAAAATGTCGAAATCCATGTCCTGGAACATGTGGTATAGGAGCGCGATGTCAAGTTGTTAATCATAATCCTATATGTAGCTGTCCCGATCGATTTACAGGCGATCCATTTATTCGTTGTTCACCTATACGTAAGATTTTATTCTCTATTTTTTCATTTCCTTATATTTATTGCTTACTTTTTTCTCTTTTACTTTATATGTTTGCTAAATTCTTTATTTCTATTCTATCCACTATTAATACTGGAATCGAATTTTATTACTTGATCTCTTTTTTATCTCTTTTAGCTGAAATACCTATACCACCTAGAAATCCTTGTCAACCGTCCCCTTGTGGACCAAACGCTCAATGCCAAGTAGCAGGTGATAGTCCATCATGTTCATGTTTGCTGGAATTTATTGGCACTCCACCCAATTGTAGGCCAGAATGTGTGAGCAACAGTGAATGCTCTAGTCATCTTGCATGCATACGACAAAAATGCCGAGATCCTTGCCCAGGCACATGCGGTTCAAATGCCGAGTGTCGAGTGGTCAGTAATTCTCCCAATTGTATTTGTCCAGCTGGATATACTGGCGATCCATTCTCAAATTGCTACCCACAACCACGTAAGCAGCTATTCAGATCGTGAATTTATATAGTATTTGTTATAATGTATATTTATTTTACAAATATTTATCATAATTATCTTTATATATAGCTCCACCACAAGAGAATATTACCCCATGTCAACCATCACCTTGTGGTGCTAATGCCATTTGTAGAGAACAAAATGGCGCTGGATCTTGTACATGTCTTGTTGATTATATCGGAGATCCATATCAAGGATGTAGACCCGAATGTGTATTGAATACTGATTGTCCATCAAATAGAGCTTGTATTAGAAACAAATGTCAAGATCCATGTCCGGGTACATGTGGACAAAATGCTGATTGCCAAGTTGTTAATCATCTACCATCATGTACTTGCCGACCTGGTTATACAGGCGATCCATTTAAATACTGTAATATTCAACAAGCTGAATGTAAGTTTCCCTCGCAAAGTATTAAATGAAATAGATAGCCATTAAAAGTTTGAAAAAATGAATATAATTAAAAAAATATTTCTTTATTCAATAATAAATAAATAATTACAAATACCTATATTCTATATTTTTATATAGTATTCAAATTGTTTATTAATTTAAATTAATACAATGAAAACATATAGGTAACTTTTTTCGAAATCAAACTAAAATATTAAAAATCATTACACCATCTTCATTTAAATACACATTTCAAAACCAACAATATACTTATAACTTAAACCCATTAAATTTTTCTTTTTTTTCTTTTTTACTTTTACCAAAAATAACATCAATTACAAAAAACGTAATTATTAATTTATACTTATTCTTATATTTTTATATTTCCTATTAATAAATGTTACATATAAATAATTAAATATAACCATTTCATTGAAAAAATGATCACTGAAACTCACTGTTATATTGTACGTTCATTAGCGACGTTTCGCTGATTTATTCCAGCTTCTTCAGTCTCTATATAAAAAACATACAATCAAATTACTTATACTTAGTTATATCAACCCAAACATTCCTTATAATCACCTTGATCTAATTTCTTCCAAAGACTTTGTCACTTGAATATCATTTTACACTTACATACATAGGATATTTTAAAAATTTTTATTAACTTTATTATTTTTTTTTATTATTAATATTTACGAGTCTAACAACAGCTAACGCCCAATTTACTATTTCCACCCCACCCCCCCCCCCAACACCAATTTTCTTTTTGTCCTTGTATTTATTAAACAAATGTATATGCAACTTAAATTATTAGTGTCTGTTCTAAAATTAATAGTCATTCAAATATACCTACGTATATAAATCATTTCACTAACTTCTCTTTTAAACAAATTTTGTTCAAAATCGAGTATTTTCACCCAATTGAAATCAAAATTATGATTCTCTTCGAACCGATGTGTAGCTAATGCTGTTTTGCCAACTTTGGTTTTGCAGCAGTCTTCACAATCTTTTTCATGATGATAAATTCTTTTTTCTAATTTTTCATGTGTTTGGCCAATATAAATCTTTTCGTAACTACATTTATTTAATCTGATACACTAATTCTGAAAATGTCATATTTTGGTTGTATCTATCAATAATTTGCCGATTGTTTTTAAATTGTAAAAATCAGGTTTTATAGGTGATTTTCTAAAACATCTAGAAATAGCCTCTGATAGGCCATTTAAATGTTGAAGATTAAAATAACTTATATTATCATCATTATCTTTTTTGTGAATTCCTTTGAATTTTTCTATGTATTTTCATATGAAGCATGATGGTTAATTATTCATCTTTAATATCTTTCTTTAAATTACCTTCGTGAAATTCCTTATGCCTCAATTTAATAGCTCTATGTATAAAACCCAGCACTACACTAGATGTATGCTCTGTCAGAGGGTTAGAATTATAATTCAACACACTGACCTAATTCCTCTGTTTTACTAAGTACAGGTTGTCTTTATAATTCCATCGCTTTCTAGATATATCATTACATCCAGGAAAGATAATTTTCCATCGACTTCCTTTTCCATAGTATACTGTATCTTTTCATGAAAACAATTAAAATATTTCAGTAAACAATAGCATTCATTCGCGGGTATGACCAAGATAGTGTCATCCACGAATAATTTTAGGAAAGATATACTAAATGGAAGAATAACAAAAGTATATTATTTAAATATTTAAAATATAATTCATCACTATACTTGATATTGATGGGGTAGCTGGGTTTCCCATACTCGCAGTGGCGTAGCCAAAAAATTTTCATGGGGGGGGGGGGGTCAATCAACAAAGCAAAATATTTAGTGCAATATTTAGTGGGATTTTTTTTATTAAAATAAATAATCCAGTTAAATTGTGTTTTTACCCGGAACGTTTTGGGGAAGTTGTAATTTCTTCGACCCTTCATATTTTTTGGTGTGCTGAATCCGAATCTGAGGCTTGTTAACAACATTTCGTCACGGAACATTGTCAAAAATGAAAAAAAGGTAAAAAAATCCTATTTTTTATCAGTTTTTTGCTTATAACTCGAAAACTATCAACTTTTCGTAAATGAACTTCCTATTCAAAATGAAAGTTCATAGTTTCCTAAAAATTTCATTAATTACGTTTTTTCTCCAACCAACCGTTGGGGCTCAAGCACCCGTTGAAAATAGGGATATTTTTTCTGTTTCCGCAAATCCCAAAAACTCGTATTTTTTTTCCGTTTTTTCCATGAAAGACCACTCTATACATTTTTAAACTAGATTAAATTTGACACAATTCAAACAAACTTCATCTTAAATGGATAATTGTAACCCGTGCCGCAAGGAGGTTGAACTTTTGAAAAACTGCAATTTTTCGCAAAAAATCGCAATTTTTCCTTCATAAAATGAAAACCACTACTTAATCCTAGAAACTTGATTTCTGTCTCATTCTTCAGGACAGTGTTTTTCAACCTGTGGGTCGCTACCCCCTGGGGAATAGCGATGCCACTATAAGGGGTGGCGAAGCCTTAGTAAAAAAGAAAAAAAAACAAAGTTTAAAAATATATTTTCATTAAAAAAATGTTAATTAAAGGACATTTGTTATTCATCTACTATTGTCGTATCGCTTTTCCATGGAGGCGTTTGGCAATGTAATCGATGTAAAAATATGTTGTTATAGGTACTTAATTGTGTATTTAGCCGATACCTAATTATAGAAGTTAATAAAAATGTTGTAGGGATTTGATATTTGTAACATAATAAAATACAGGTTACAAACAGCGAGGGGTAGGGGGTCGCGAAATGTTTTTTTCATACTAAGGTGGTCGCGTCATGACAAAGGTTGAAAAACATTGGGCTAGGAAATTTTGTTGAAAACTCTTAGATTTATAGATTCCATGACACTTTTGATGATTCGGATCATATCCTTTGTAGGAAATTTTATAAACTTTCATTTTGAAAAGGAAGGTTATTTACGAAAAGTTGATAGTTTTCGAGTATTAACAAAAAACCGCCGAAAAATGAGATTTTTTATTTTTTTGCATTTTTGACAATGTTCCGTCACGAAATTTTGTAAACAAGCCTCAGATTCGGATTCAGCACACCAAAGAACATAAATATATGATCAAAAAACCAAAATTACTCCCAAAAGTTTCCCGCGGGGCCCTTTAGACAACAATTAAATTGGAGTAATAAGGTAATTCAAGAAATTAAAAAATAACATAATTATTGATTAAACATATGAAATATATTTAATTACGGTTACTTTGCCATAAGAAAAGTTTTGTCTTTGCCGTTACTCATTTCATGAGCCCTGCTCCTGGGGGGGGGGGGCTGAACCCCCTCCCCGTGGATACGCCACTGCATACTCAACCCTTCTAATTGTAGATACATTTCTCGCTCAAAGGTGAAATAGGCCGTTTCATATACATAGCATATTAGGTCCAAGAATACTTCTTGAGAAACATTATATAATATAGTCTCACATTTTATATCAATCTTTTTCAATGATTTCAATTAGTAAATCTTTCGAGAGAAAGTACATCAAGATATAATCATAAGACAATTTTACATTACTAATGAATTCAATAAAATTCTCTACCCTCATCTAGTATATTATTCAATAAAATTCATTAATTTTTATGTTAAATTGAATCGTTTCGATAAAGGATTGCAACAATTTGTGTACATAAGACTAACTAAGAGCATAGTAATTTTATACAGCTTAATACCGGCCTTAATTTAAATCCAGATTTATGGATTTTCCTGAGATGATGTATTTTAGGTAGAAAAATGTAAGTCTTCAAGTGATTTGCTCGTATATAGTACTGTATCAATCACCCCTTTATTTTCTAATTCACTTATTAATTCTTGTTTGGAATTTTGTCTGACGTTTTTTTAAATCGTCATAAATCAGTTGAGATAATACTCTCAGTTTGGCAAGTTCTATTTCTAATCTAAAAAAAATATTGGTGTTTTATGAGTGAAATGTATTCATATCAGTATATATGTATGAAACTAAATGGCAAAGCCAAATAAAATGACAAAGTGTTGAGAAAAAAATTGAACAAAGTGATTATATGGAATGTTTGGGTTTATTAAAATGAGTATTAGTGATTTGATTGTATTTAATTGTATAAAAAGAGCCTGAGGAAGCTGGAATAAGTCAGCGAAATGTAGCAAATAATATCCCAATTTAACGTAAAATTTCATTTTTACTTTGGCGACTGAATTTGTAATATTTAATAATTATTATTGAACTGAATAATAAAATTGAAAAAAAAAAATTGAATTAAATATTGTTATTTATTAAAGGAGAATGAATAAAATTGACTTGCTTCTTTCTAGTAATTTTTATTTATTCAAGTAATTTATCAAAATATTTCGAGAGCACTACGGCATCTCTTATTTAT
>JALMQS010000149.1:383448-491820 GCA_024734495.1 Forficula auricularia
TCTTATTTTATTATATGATCTCTTTTGCATATCTTTTAGCTGAAAACCTAATACCACCAAGAAATCCTTGCCAACCATCCCCATGTGGACCGAATTCTCAATGCCAAGTGGCAGGTGATAGCCCATCATGTTCATGTTTGCCGGAATTTATTGGCACACCCCAATTGTAGACCAGAATGTGTGAGCAACAGTGATTGCTCTAGACATCTTGCATGCATACGACAAAAATGTCAAGATCCTTGCCCAGGCACATGCGGTTCAAATGCCGAGTGTCGTGTTGTCAGTCATGCTCCTAATTGTATTTGCCCAGCTGGATATACAGGCGATCCATTCTCAAATTGTTACCCACAACCACGTAAGAAACTAATATATATTTATATTAAAAATTAAAATTTAATTATTTGATATCTAATTTATTATTATTAATCTTTTTACTTAAAGCCCCGCCACAAGAAATTAAAACACCTTGTCAACCCTCTCCTTGTGGTGCTAATGCAATCTGTCGAGAACAAAATGGTGCTGGCTCGTGTACGTGCTTACCAGAATATATTGGAGATCCTCACCAAGGATGTAGACCTGAATGTATATTGAATACAGATTGTGCATCAAATAGAGCTTGTATTCGAAATCAAATGCACAAGATCCATGTCCGGGTACATGTGGTCAAAATGCTGATTGCCAAGTTATCAATCATCTACCGTCATGTACATGCCGACCTGGTTACACAGGCGATCCATTTAAATTTTGTAATATTCAACAAGCTGAGCGTAAGCATTTGAATTCTTAAATTGATAATTCTTTCAATCAATAAATTCATTCACTAATCACTTATAAATAATCAATACCAAAATTATTAATTTATAGCTGTTATCACTGAACCTGGCGATCCATGCAATCCATCGCCATGTGGCCCTAATAGTCAGTGCCGTGAAATCAATGGTCAAGGTGTTTGCTCATGTAAGCCAACTTATATAGGAACCCCGCCAGGCTGCAGACCAGAATGTGTTGTTAGCACTGAATGCACTCAAAACAGAGCTTGTCTCAACCAGAAATGCGTTGACCCATGCCCTGGTACTTGTGGCCTTAACGCTAGATGCGAAGTTATAAATCACAGTCCTATATGTAGCTGTCAATCTGGGTTTACTGGAGATCCTTTCACAAGATGTATTCCAATACCCCGTTAGTATACTTATTATTTTTGCGATTATTCGGTTTTTTAATTTTGTTAATGTTATTTCTTTTTTTTATAGCTCCTCCATCTCCTTTACCTAAGCCTGTTAATCCTTGCGTTCCTTCCCCTTGTGGACCGAATTCCATTTGCCAAGCTTTTGGAGAATCCTATTCTTGTACATGTATGCATAATTATATTGGAACACCTCCAAATTGCCGGCCTGAGTGTATAATTAATTCGGAATGTTCAAGCAATTTGGCCTGTATTCGTGAAAAATGTAGAGATCCTTGTCCTGGTTCTTGTGGTAATGGAGCCTATTGTGCTGTCATTAATCACACTCCAATTTGTACATGTCCAGAAGGATTTACTGGAGACCCATTTTCATATTGCGCATTATCTCCCAAACGTAAGATTACAATTTTAAATTTTATAGTTCAACATTTTACAATATTAAATATTTTTATCCCTACTTAATTCTAGCTGTTGAACCAATTATTACTGATCCTTGCAATCCATCACCATGTGGACCAAATGCACAATGCCGAGACGGTGTCTGCACATGTTTACCTGAATATCATGGAGATGCTTATTCCGGTTGCAGGCCAGAATGTGTTTTAAATCAAGATTGCCCCAAGACTCAAGCATGTATCAGAAATAAGTGTCTTGACCCATGTCCAGGAACTTGTGGCCAAAATGCTAGATGTGATGTGATTAATCACATTCCAACATGCACTTGCATTGAAGATCATTCCGGAAATGCTTTTGTAATCTGTTCTAAAATTCCAAGTACGTATGATGATATAATCATATAACCATATAAACTTCAATCTAATGATATATTAAATTTTTTTTCTTGTTAGAACCACCTAAGACTCAACCCTGCAATCCCTCCCCGTGTGGACAAAATAGTCAATGTAGGGAAATTAACGGTCAGGCAGTATGTTCTTGTGTACAAGGATTTATAGGAACACCGCCTACATGTAGACCTGAGTGCCTAGTCAATACGGATTGTAGTCTTAATGAAGCATGTATTAATCAAAAGTGTCGAGACCCCTGTCCAGGCACATGCGGATTTGGTGCTAATTGTCAAGTAATAAACCATAATCCTATATGTAGTTGCCCTAGAAGTTATATTGGAGATCCCTTTGTAAGATGTATTCCACAACGTAAGAAAATTCTAATTGATAAGATTATTTTATTTTATTTTCATAAAATTTACATATTATTTTAATTGTAGCTATTGAACCACCAAAACCAATTAATCCATGTCAGCCATCTCCATGTGGACCAAATGCTCAATGCCAAGTAGCAGGCAATAGTCCATCATGTTCATGTTTGCCGGAATTTATTGGAACACCACCCAATTGTAGACCTGAATGTGTTAGCAACAGCGAATGCTCAAGTCATCTTGCATGTATACGACAAAAATGTCAAGATCCATGCCCAGGCACATGCGGTTCAAATGCCGAGTGTCGTGTTGTTAGTCATGCACCTAATTGCTTTTGTAAAGCTGGATTTTCAGGAGATCCTTTTAGAGCATGTGTTGAGCCTATAAGTAAGTGAATATATTTTTTTTTTTTTATCTTATTTACTATTGATAATTTATTTACTAGAACCTGAAGCAAGACCAAATGATAGCCCTCCATGCACACCTTCCCCATGTGGTGCAAATGCAAATTGTCGAGAACAAAATGGAGCTGGTTCTTGTACATGTCTACAGGATTATATTGGGGATCCCTACCAAGGGTGTCGACCAGAATGCATTTTGAATACAGATTGTCCTTCTGATAGAGCATGTATTCGAAACAAATGTCTAGATCCTTGTCCTGGAACTTGTGGTCAAAATGCAGATTGTCATGTTATCAATCATTTGCCATCATGTACTTGTCTAACGGGTTATACAGGAGATCCCTTTAGATATTGTAACATTCAACCTCCCGAACGTAAGAGTCTTCATTTAACTTGTTAATTACTAAAAATAACAAGAATACTAATAAACTTGTTTTAAAATCTTTAGCTATCATAACGATACCGGGTGATCCTTGTAACCCATCGCCATGTGGAGCTAATAGTCAATGTCGTGAAGTGAATGGCCAAGCTGTGTGTTCTTGTAAACCAGCATATATTGGAACACCTCCAGGATGCCGACCTGAGTGTGTAGTAAGCACTGAATGTCCTCAAAACAGAGCATGTTTGAATCAAAAGTGTATCGACCCATGCCCAGGAACGTGTGGTCTTAATGCTAGATGTGAAGTTATCAACCATAGTCCAATCTGTAGTTGCCAATCGGCTTTCACCGGAGATCCATTCTCACGTTGTTATTCTGTTCCACGTAAGATATTATTACTACTTTATAAATTTATATATGTAATATTTTTACTTTATTTTCAAATGAATTATTCTTATTTGTTAGCTCCACCACCTACAATACAACCAATTATCGTAAATCCTTGTTTGCCATCACCCTGTGGACCTAATTCTCAATGCAGAGATATTGGCGGAACTTATTCATGTTCTTGTTTGAGCAATTATATTGGAATCCCTCCAAATTGCCGACCAGAATGTGTAATCAATTCAGAATGTCAAAGCAATCTCGCCTGTATTCAAGAAAAATGTCGTGACCCATGTCCAGGTTCATGTGGAGCAGGGGCTCATTGTTCTGTTATTAATCATGTTCCGATTTGTACTTGTCCAGAAGGTTATACTGGAGATCCTTTCTCTAATTGTTTTCCTAAATCACCACCACGTAAGATATTTTCTTTTTAAATATTTTCAAATAAATTGGAGAATTTTATATTATCTATAATTAAATTTTTAGTTATAGAAACGCTACTAGGTGATCCATGTAATCCCTCTCCATGCGGACCTAATTCCCAATGCCGTGATGGAGTTTGTAGTTGCTTACCTGAATATCATGGTGATCCTTATTCCGGCTGTCGGCCCGAATGTGTATTTAGCACTGAGTGTCCAAAAGATAAAGCATGTATTCGTAATAAATGTATAGATCCTTGCCCTGGAACCTGTGGGCAAGCAGCTATTTGTACTGTTAATAATCATATATCAATCTGTTCATGTCCTGAAGGATCATCTGGAAATCCTTTTATATTCTGCAGAAATATACCATGTAAGATTTCTTTGAAACTAACAAAATGTATATAATTTTATTTATAATAAAATTAAATATTTTTGTAGCACCCATTAAGAAGGAACCATGCAATCCATCTCCATGTGGTCCGAATTCACGCTGCCAAGAAATTAATGGTCAAGCTGTATGTACATGTGTGCCTGGATTTATTGGTGCTCCGCCATCATGCAGATCAGAATGTATTATAAGTCCAGATTGTCCCTTAACTCTTGCATGTTTGAATCAAAAGTGTCAGGATCCATGTCCTGGAACTTGCGGACTTCAGGCTAGATGCTCTGTTATTAATCATAATCCAATATGTAGTTGCCCTGATCGTTATACAGGCGATCCCTTTGTGCTATGTACCATTATAAGTAAGCTTTAAATATTTTATATTTTTATATTGCTCTCATATCATTAATTATTAATTTTATTAAATTTTTTCTACAGCTGCCATTCCATTACCACCCCCAGCCCCTCGAGATCCGTGCCAGCCATCGCCGTGTGGTCCTTTCTCTCAATGTCAAGTTACTAGTGATTCCTCTCCCAAATGTTCTTGCTTACCAGATCATATCGGCGTTCCACCGAATTGTCGACCTGAATGTCTTATAAATAACGATTGCTCTAATAATTTGGCATGTTTAAACCAAAAGTGTAAAGATCCATGCCCCGGTTCATGTGGAGCTAATGCCGATTGTCGTGTTGTGGCTCATATTCCTAATTGCATTTGCCCTGAAGGATATACTGGAGATCCCTTCTCCTATTGTTCAATATTCATACGTAAGGAATATCCAAATATTTTCATTTTGCTATTTTTAATTTACCGATTAAAGCTTTTCATGTAGTTAAATATTAACTCAACAACAACAACAAATAAACTAAAAACTACTCAAGAAAATCATACCTAGCAAATAATCAACTGGGATCGGCACCAAAAGATATTAAGCACCTACTTTTAAGTTGCTTTAATTACAGACTCATTAATGCTTATTTTTAACTTAGCCAAATAACTTTTAATTTTTTACAGGTTTTTATACAATGACTCGTAGTTTTCTTTCACATTTAATTGCTTACAATATATTTATAAATATACTTGCTATCGAATAAATAAATATTTGTTCAAAAACAATAATAATAAATATTTTTAATGTATATATCTTAATGTATTTTTCCATTGAATCATTAGCATGGGTTAAGTGATTTGGATTTGTGGTGCATGAGCATGAATATTGTATGTTTTGAATCGAATAGCTTACGTAATTATTTGTATTTTTTAACACAAGCTAAAAACACTCAATAAATGTACATTTTCTATAAATTAACATCTCGTTTTCTGCTGTAGCTACGCCGCCTCCACCAGTGCGACCTCAAGATCCATGTCAGCCATCACCATGCGGAGCAAATGCACGCTGTCGAGCTGAAGGCCAATTCGCTCTTTGTGAATGCCTTCCAGAGTACCAAGGCGACCCATACCAAGGATGTCGTCCTGAATGTCTTGTAAGCTCTGATTGTCCAATGAACAGAGCCTGCATCCGAAATAAGTGCCTTGACCCTTGTCCTGGCACCTGTGGAATATCAGCAATATGTTCAGTTTCGAACCATATTCCTATTTGCTCTTGTCCTGATGGATTTACTGGCGATGCATTCCGACTATGCTTACCAATGCCACGTAAGTATTAATCATTATAATTTTACTTTACCATACAGGGTGTGGTGAAGTATTGTAATCGTTCATGAAAAAATGTTTTTATTTTTGCGTCGTTTTTTGCAAAACAATCAAAAATATTTTGATAAAAAAAAATGAGTAAAATCACGACCTTTTGATGTACTAAAAATCTTTTTTTTTAGTGAATAACGAAAAAAAATTATTTTATGAGATATTAATTATTTTGTTATTATTATTAGTACCTGGAGGCACCGAGCGATGCTCGGTAACCCCTGACCCCCCACCCCCCTCCCGAAACCATACACCTCGCCCCCAACACTGCACCCCCACTCCGCCCCACCCCAACCGCCCCTCCCATCCCCGGACCCCCCACAACTGCACCCCACCTCCTGCACCCCCCACATCCATCCCCACCCCCGACCCAGTTTTTGCATTTCTATCTTTCTAATGGTCCACATATTATGTGTAAATTTGTTTACTCGTAGACCAATTTGTCCACATTCGTTCATATTGATAAACATTATAAAAAATACATAAGAAAATAATAATAAAAAAAATAATCGTATAGGATCTGAAATAAAAACATAAAATTAAAAAAAATCTGTGCCTCTCGGGACGTGCGACAGAAGTGATAACTTTCACCAACCAAGTATTTTTTTAGGAAGACAATTGCAAGGATAATTGCCAGAAGAAAAGAGAATTGAATATTTAATTTTAATTAGAAGAGTGGGGGGGGGCAAAGGAATAATTATTAATATATTTAATGTTTCTGGATTAAAAATTAATTGTCTTTCAGCTTAATTCAATTATACATATTTCAAATTTGCCTCGCCGCAATTATCTAATAAATACTATTTATTAAATACATAGCTATATATAATATATTCAATTATTTCCACACTTATAATAAAGTCTAATTCAAAAATATTCATTTTAGTAAAAGTAAAAAGCAAGGTTTTTTAAAATAGTTCATTGGTCCAGTTGTAGAGTGCTCAAGAGGTCTCAAGTTCTAATACGACATCCGCCGATTCATTTTTTTTTTTATTGAGATTTTCATCTATCTTTAATTATACTTTAATTAAGAAAAAATCAATTAAGATGAATTTTAATGAGGTCCAGACCTAGCCAGATCGTTTTTTCATCCTCAAAACTTGTTAATAGATTTTGTTTCATCAAAATCGGTAGGGCCGTTTTCAAAATAGAACCAAGATACAAATAAATATATATATAAATAAATATATATCTGAAAATTGTTGTGTATGATCAATTTGTCTTCGTTCAGAAAAAGACAATTAAGAGATGAAAAATTAATATTCTGATCAATTAGCCTGATTCGTTCGGAAAAATCGTTGGGTGTTTGAGCTCGCTCTTTTATTCGCTGGGTGCAGTACGTTGGAGGGGATAAGAGAAACGACCTCAACGTTGTAGGCGGTTGAATTTGGCAAATTCGCCTCTCCATTTTCCTCTAATAACATTGAATACAGACGAAAAATGGGTTTTTCGAATTGTTGTGTGGTGAATTGTAAAAATACAAAGAAAAATTGTGATTCTAAATTTGATAGATTTCCAACTAGAGATAAATTAATTCAAAGGCAAAAAATAATCTAATTTGAATGATAAAAATACTCAGACTTTGCTTCTTATACCTATTCATGTAAAACAACGTTTTGGACAATTTGGGTTTTTTATTTGCTATATTATAATTTAGTTCATTTTCTTTTGTAATTACTCCACATAACTCTTTTAAAAAATTATTAAAATAAAATTCTTCACACTTTAACACTATTTCTAAATTCAGAAATTCAAGTTTTTATTTACTTTGTGTAAGCCACCATACATAACCTCAAATATACCTCGAACGATTAAAATATAATAATAATGATAGTTACTTACGTATATATATTTTTTTTATTCAATCCTGGTAAACAATAATTCTCATCCCATGTCAAATAAAGTTCACAAAGTAGCTTAAATAATTTCTTCACTAGTTTATAACATTTATCATATACAAATAGTCCGAGCAAAATGAGGCAAAAGTATCTATTTAGAACCACCAGACGGCGATACCAGTCATGCACCCAGCCAATACCCACTAGACAAAACTCGAAATAGGGATAGGGAGCTAAAAAAATTATAGATAACATTTTTCAGGGAGAAAGGTTTTAAAAAAGGGAGGAACTTTTTCACATGGGCCCGAATTGGAGGAGGGTCGAAAAGTGAAATTAATAAATTTCAAACCCAGAAATCGAAGAAAGCTCAAAGTAAGCATGTCATTATTTGAAAGAATGAGAGTATTTTTCACGGGAATCCCAATATGTGTGTGGAGAGAAGATCAGTTCCAAAAACAAGTTTTTGAATTATAGCCTTCTTTCTAATCAATTAAATCTTTCTTTAATCGTCGCCTTGAAGTTTAATCATGTTAATTTTGAAATCCCCTCTCCCATTTTGGATCTTTGTGGACTATTCCTAAATTATATTAAATAAGGCCATATCTTACTACTAAATTTGGCTTTTCATTGTTATGTGGGCTTGAAATTAAATAACTTTAATTTTTTGGAGGGGGGGGGGGGGGGGGGGGGGGGGGGGGGGGGGGGAACCCCCCCCCCCCCCCCCCCCCAATATTTTATTGAAAAGGTTTTATTTTGCCGAGAGTAGCAGAGTTATTGATTCATAAAGAGAAACAAGGAGGTTGTCCTCTGCTTGATGCAAATAAACATACAAACATATATATCAAATATATATACAGTGTCAATTTGAAAACTTCCCACCCCTAGTATCGCTAAACTGGCAAGTTATTTCAAAAATCGCTGAGGCACGTTAAATTTGTATTCGAGGGGGAAGAATTTTGAAGTAAATTAGATCGCCCTCTTCACCCCCCTGCCCCCCAGAGCCAGCCCCAGCCCGCGTGCCATAAGCGACAATGCGGCTCACTTAGAGGTTCTATCCGGCCCGCCACATATTTTAAATCAATAGTATAGTAGAGGTCTCTTTGGACTTCTCTCTGAAAAGAAAAAATATTTACAATTTAGTCTTTGTTCATTTATAGTAATAATAATTACTCTGAATTTTATAAGTGGGAGAAAAGAATCCAAGAAGACCTCTGACTTCGCGCTATTGATTCATTTCATTCACGTTTATCATGTGGAGTCATATAAAATTTTGACATTCCAAAAATAATGCAAGATTAATATTTCTAATGTTTATCTAAAACAAACAAAATTCGTAAAATACCAAATTATCTTCAACATGTTGGTTGTTGGTGTTTGGGTTTATCAGCAAATTAGCTAGGTAAACTAAATGACTGATTACGTTGCAATTTTGTTCAGAAATAGTTTACATTTACACAAAATTGTATTTAATTTAACATTCAAGGCGACTCACCCATTTGTACCAGAAATTGAATTAGAATATAGTGAGGACTGAGTACAAAATCATAAATATGTATCTTTTGATTTTACTAGGAATGATTGTTTTCAGAATTTAAATTTTATGATGAAAGAAAATCACATTCAGCATTATAGCGTCATTTTAATGTATAAATTTCTTTTTTAAATTGCATTAATCAATATCAGGTCCAGATGTTATTTACAAGCATTATCTTGCATTATTAAATAACCCATAAAATAATCAGGGGATTTGGAATTCTCTCGCCGAGAATCATTCCCTTTACTATGGCATGTGTGTTCTAATAAATAAAGTCACTAATCATCCCTATAGACTCATTTGCGCGTGATGCGCAATTTTTAACTCTCTACACCCTTTCCCTATATCGAACTACCTTATTGATTATTCTTGAAAAATTAAATTCACCTAAGTATTCCCCTAAAACTTCATTAGAAAGAAACACGCTATCCCGAAAGCGAAATGTTCCTTCGCTGTCAATTTAGATAAAAAATTAACTTTTTTTAATTATATGGTATTGAAGGAGACAATAAAAGAGTGTGTCTTCTGCTTGAATTATAAATTTTATTTATTTTTAACGAGACTATAGTTTCGAGGGCTTTGCCCTCTTCATCAGTCTATTACAATGTATTCACAGGAATTAATTTATGAATCTCGTTATAAATAAATAAAATTTATAATTCCAGCAGAAGACACACTCTTTTATTGTCTCCTTCAATATATAAAGATTCTGCTACTCTCGGCAAAAACTTTCAATTTAATTATATGGTATTTTGAACCAAATATTTACAAAAAAATGTTTAATTATTATATTTTATTAACTTTGTTTAATATTCATTTCTGTATATAACTTCAGAAATATTTGTTTATTTTTCAGCCGAACCAGTTATTCCTCAGGATCCATGTAATCCATCCCCCTGTGGATCGTATACACAGTGCAGAGTTGTTAATGGCAATGCAATTTGTGAATGCCTACCTGGATTCAGTGGTAGTCCAACGGCCACGGGATGTCGACCTGAATGTGTCATTAGTTCAGATTGTTCCCGAGATAAGGCATGTGTTAACAATAAATGTCAAGATCCATGTCCTGGCGTATGTGGTTTTGGAGCTCGTTGTCAAGTTATTAATCACAGTCCAGTATGCTCATGTCCACCTGATTATCAAGGCGATCCATTCGTTGGATGCTTCCAACGACCACCAGAGACCCCTAAGGATCCTTGTAATCCATCACCTTGTAATAGAAATGGTCAATGCCGTGTTGTAAATGGAGTTCCCATATGCACTTACCCTGAATGCGTGATCAATCAAGATTGCTCCCGAGATAAGGCTTGTTTTGCACATCGTTGCAGAGATCCTTGCGTAGATGCTTGTGGATTGAATGCAATTTGTCAAACTGTAAACCATCAAGCTATTTGCTCATGTCCCAGAGGATATTACGGCCAACCACAATTGGAATGTAAAATCCAATCTGTTGAACAAGGTACAGATAAATTATCATATCTATTTTGATTTAACATGTTCATTATTAAAATATCACATTGATTTTTAAATTTACCTATTATATTAATAAAGTTATTGTTTAAGCAAGACAGACAATAAATAAATGTTTAACTTGGGTTTTTTTTTACTAATTATATTTTAAAAGCACATTTAGTAAGACTTAACTGGAGTTGTTACGATGGTTTTACACAACCATCATCTGGCTATTATTGATCTTAAGAAAATTAAGTCTTGACTCTGACGTTAACAAAGATTAAAAATATTTAATTTAATATTATATTCTTAATTAAAATTGCAATAGGTATAATTTCGAATATCATTTTTCCAGCACCTAAACCCGAATGTGTTGATACTTCGGAATGTACAAATGACAAAGCTTGTATCAATCAGGCTTGTCGAGACCCATGCTTGGAAAATTCTGGCATTTGTGGACTTAACGCAGAATGCCGTGTTCAACTACATAGACCTTTATGCTCCTGTCGTGAAGGTTTTACAGGAAATGCTCAAAATCAATGTTTCGAAAGTAAGCAAAAGGAAATCCATTCATTAATTTAATTTTTTTTCAAATGTATATATATATATATATATATATAATATAATAAATATATATTTTTTAACAGTTGGATGTCGTTCTGATTCGGATTGTCCACCAACACAAGCTTGTGTAAATCGACAATGTGAAGATCCATGCTCTTACACTCAATGTGGTCTGAATGCCATTTGTCGAGTAGATAGTTTCCATCGTGCTAGATGCACCTGTCCAGAACGTTTCCAAGGAGATCCTCATGTTCGATGCGATCGACCCGAGTGCACATCTGATCAAGACTGTCCTTTCCATCTTGCCTGCATAAATGAAAAATGTGAAGATCCATGTCGTTGCGGACCAAATGCAATTTGCACCGTTACCAACCATAGACCAACTTGCGCTTGTCCGCCAGGATATTCAGGAGATCCCTTATCTTCATGTTCTTTAGGTATATGAATGAAATAGAATAAAATAATTAATTTTTAGTGATAAATTAAAAAAAATAAATTAACTTATTTGAGGCGCCTATATAGCACTAAGGCGCTTGATTTCGGATCGATTTTACTCGGGATCGAATCTCGCCTTAGTCAGAACAATTTTCATCTTTGTCAAAAATGCAAGACGCCTCACTAATCCAGGGGAAGGCAACGGGAAACCGCTGACTACACTAAATGATATTAAAATTATAGTTTTACTTTCTGTAAATTAGAAATGAATAGATTCTATATTTTTAAATATTTTGCAGTGATTGTTTCGGTTCAACCTCAGTGTACCATGGATGCAGATTGCGCAAGTAAACTGGCTTGCTTCAGTGGTCATTGTAAGAATCCTTGTGTCGAAACCAAACCATGTGGTGCTAACGCAGATTGTACTGTTGTTGATACACTTCCTTTACGAACCATGTCTTGTAATTGTCGGCCAGGATTCATTGGAGATGCTGATATTGAATGTCGTCCAGGTAAAAATAAATATATAATGAAATAATATGAACATTACATTAATAAAATAATTATTGTAAGTTTCTTAAAAAAAAAATAATAATAACTCGTAATTTTTCTGGCCTTTTTCTTGTGCTTAATTAACCCATGATTTTGTTTGTTTACAGGTATTAAAGCTAATGCGACTTCTTTAATTGTTCGTTTCATTTCCTCTCCCTTCCATTATTAAATCTTTAAATGTTTTACGTTAAAGTAACAGCAACACACTAATTTTATTTTTTTCTCTAATAGAAAATTACTATTATTTTGATTGGAAGGATATCTTAAAAATAAAATATTATCGTTTTTTAGCTCCTGTAGAGGAACCGGGTTGCAAGTCAAACGATGATTGTCCTTTGGCTGAGACTTGTCTCAATCGACAATGTGTCAATCCCTGTTCAGTATCTGATCCTTGTGCAAAGAATGCAGAGTGCCGTGCTGCTAATCATCGGGCAACTTGTTCCTGTCCACCTGGTTTAGTAGGAAATCCATTCATTAATTGTTATCAAGGTGAGAGTATATATAAAAAATAATCTTAATTTTTTTCTCAACTTCACTGAATCTTAACAATGCTATTATTTCAGAACCAACAAACGTGCCGGAGTGTACTGTTGATAGTCAATGTCCTGGTGACAAAGCTTGTATCAACACCCATTGTCAAGATCCATGTATCGCAGCTAATCCTTGTGGCCACGGTGCTCAGTGTAAAACCTCTCAGCATAGGCCTGTCTGTAACTGCCCTGATGGTTGGGGAGGAAATCCTCAAATCCAATGTTATAAACGTAAGGAAGTTATTTTAATTTTCACATTTAAAATTTATAGTTCTTTAGGTTAAGATATATTGTCACCGATTTCAAAAATCGATTTTACTACATAAGAATGAATTCATAAAAATAAAGCGTTTTTATGATTTTTAACCTAATTAAAAAAAAGAAGGTTATGTGTGTGATTAACTAAAAAAAATTGGCCTGTATGTATGTTCGTAATTTATCCGAAAACTATGCGACAGATTTTGATATGCTTTTCACCATTAATTAGGACAATTTACAAGGAAGGTTTTTCTATTGATCATGGAAACCAAGCAGTAAAGGTAAATGCGCCAGAGCCAGGGTCGTTTCTAGATATTTTTTAAAGTGTAAGCGAACAATATTTTGGCGCCCTCCATCTCAATGATAATAAACGTATAGTATGTTATAAAAGACTAATGAATAATAGTTTGGCTCCTCACTTCAGTTGCCGCCTTCTGTGGCCGCGTAGTTCGCAGAATTCAAGGGCCATAGTTCGGATTAAAACAGCTTCTTGAGCCTATTTAATTTCATATGGGGATTAAACCGTTGAAAATTTGCCAATACTATGATTGGGAGAATTGTAGCATTTGACTTCACTTTAATTTTTATTTTTTTTAAGTTCAATTTTTTTTTCAACTGTATTTAAAAAAATTGCGATTTGCTTTGTAAAATTAAATTATATTACTATTAGATGGAGAAAATAAAATCCTTTAAATTTCCCAAAATAAACAAATGAATATTTTTTGGTCTTGAAGGAGACAATAAAAGAGTGTGTCTTCTGCTGGAATTATAAATTTTATTTATTTATAACGAGACTATAGTTTCGCGGGCTTTGCTCTCTTCATCAGTCTATTACAATGGATTCACAGGAATTAATTTATAATTTATGAATTAATTCCTGTGAAAGTAATAGACTGATGAAGAGGGCAAAGCCCTCGAAACTATAGTCTCGTTATATAATAAATAAATAAAATTTATAATTCCAGCAGAAGACACACTCTTTTATTGTCTCCTTCAATATATAAAAATTCTGCTACTCTCGGCACAAAAACTTTCAATTTAATTTTTTGGTCTCTTAAAAAATTATTAATTTAATCATATAATATATATATAAGAATGACAAACAGAGCATTGATTGAAAATTATTATTTTCAGCTGAATGCCTCAATGATGCTGACTGCGTATATGATAAGGCTTGTACACAAGGACAATGCTTGGATCCATGTCGACACGGAGGAGGAGTACAGTGCGGGCGCGGAGCAAATTGTCATGCTTTTGCTCATCGGGCTCAATGTGTTTGTCCTGCTGGCACTCAAGGAAATCCAATGTTTGCTTGTATTTCTGTTCAATGTCAATATAACGAAGATTGTGCCGATCATGAAGCCTGTGATAGGCTCAACCGAATATGTAGACCCGTTTGTGAAGAAGATACTTGTGCAGATACAGCCGTTTGCATAGGTCGCGATCACCAACCCAAATGTATTTGCCCTCCGGGCCAAATAGGAAATCCCTATTTGGAATGCTCAGGTAATTAATTACTGAATATAATACATATACCTACATATAAAAAATTAAATTAAAAAAGTTAAAATTCTATTAAATTTAAAAAATATTAAATATTTTATTATATTCATTTTAAGGACCTAAACAACCAACCGTTACTGATGAATGTAAAATTGACGCTGAATGTCCATCATTATTGGCCTGTGTCAGTGGTCACTGCCTGGATCCATGTTCTGTAGCCAATCCATGCACAAGTGATCAAGAATGTCGCGTTCTTGATACTCTTCCTTTAAGAACTGTGATATGTCAATGTCCATCAGATACCATTGCTGATCATCTTGGACTTTGCAAACCCATAAGTAAGGGCTATTCTAAAATATTTCTATGTGATTTCAAAATATTTTTTCTTAATAAAAAAAAAAAAATAATAAATCATTTATTACTCATTAAAATAATATTTGGGAATATTTTTTTTATTTATGTTTATTAAAATACATTTAATTAATATAATTTTTTTCATTTTTCAGTTCAACATGAACCAATGTGCCGCATGGATAATGACTGCATTGATAGTGATAAATGTGTCCGTGGAATCTGTATAGAAGCTTGTCGAGTTGATGCTTGTGGTGTTAACGCTCTTTGTAACTCACATGGCCATCGGGCAATTTGTTCTTGTGCACCAGGATATATTGGTAATCCTCATATCGAATGTGCAAGCAGTAAGTTATAAACCTTTTTTATTGTTTTATAATTTATTAAAGGAATGTTTACTAATTCAAATTAATTTTTCTCTAGTCCCGAAAATACCTGTATTACCACCTTCTCCAGAATGTACTCGAGATACTGACTGTTTTTCCCAACGGCGTTGCATTAATCAAGTTTGCGTTAATCCCTGTTTGGCAGGAGAACCTTGCGGCCGGGGTGCATTCTGTCGAGTACATGATCATAATCCAGTTTGCATATGCCCAATAGGTTACGAAGGAGATCCTTTTGTTGAATGTCGACCACGTAAGTATTTATTTCAGTTTTTTTATTTCGATAATTAAAGGCCCTTTATGAAATTAATTCTAGATTTCCTTTGAAAATTCAAGTTTAAAGATATTTTTGATTATGTTTCAAACATTATAATTAATCTATGTTATCCAAAATTTCAGCTGTTGAAGCTACTGTTGGCTGTAAATCAAATTCTGAATGTTCCCTCCAAGAATCATGTGTAAACCGAATTTGTGTCAATCCTTGCAACTGTGGACCAAATTCTGAATGCCGAGTGAATAATCATTATCCAATATGTTATTGTCCCCAAGGCTATTCTGGCAATCCTCTTTCAGGATGCTATAAACGTAAGTACAATGTGTGGGATACTATTAGCTAAAATTAAATTGAATTATTAAATTTAAAATTTAAAGAAAAATTTATTATTTAAAATTTAATTATCTTTTGGTTAAAATTTTAGTTGGATGCCAATCAGATCTAGAATGTTCATCGGATAAACAATGTTATAATGGCCAATGTCTTGATCCATGTCTTTTGGGATCTCCCTGTGCATCAAATGCAGAATGCTATGGTGAAGCACATCGTGCTGCATGCAGATGTCCAAATGGCTACAGTGGAAACCCATTGGATCGCTGTGAAAGAGTTGAATGTCGAGTTGATGGAGATTGCTCATTTGATCGTGCCTGCATTGATCGCCGATGCGTTAATCCTTGTGCAGAGTTGGCCAATCCACCTTGTGCTTCAAATGCTATATGCTATCCTCAAAATCATGTAGCAGCTTGTCGTTGTCCAGAAGATATGCCTTTTGGAAATCCTTTGGCTTATTGTGAAAGACCTCCTAAAAAAGATGAACCTGAATGTGAAATTGATGTGGACTGTCCATCAGGACTTGCTTGTATACGCAACACCTGTTTAAATCCATGTACAGAATTACACCCTTGTACTTCATCTGCTCGTTGCTCTGTCCTTGATACTGTGCCCATCCGATCAATGACATGTACATGTCCTGATGGTTGGGTACCTGATAATGATGGAAATTGTTCGCCAGTTATATTTTGAATTCTAAATAAAAAATTACAATACTTTACCCATGCTAAGCTATGGATAAAGTAATAAATAAATATGACCACAAATAAATAAATAAATAATTTTATTTTCATTTAGTTATATTGCCTACGCCACCTGGCTGCTCTAAGGATGATGAATGTTCAAACAAAGAAACATGTATAAACCGAATATGTAGAAACCCCTGTGATTGTGGAACGAATGCTAAATGTCTAGTACAAAACCATAGACCTATTTGTTCATGTCTTGAAGGATATGAAGGAAACCCAAATATAGCATGTCATACTGGTAAGAGTAACATAATATTATTTATTTAATTGATCTTAAATCTTATACTTAAAATTAAAATTTTCAGTTGGATGCCGAAGTGATTCAGAATGTGATTCTGGAAAAGCATGTGTCAATGGCAACTGTGTAAACCCATGTTTGGTTGAAGATCCATGTGGAGTTAATGCAGAATGTTATGCATTTGGAAATAGAGCTGAATGTCGTTGCCTTAGTGGTTATCGAGGAAATCCACGTGATCGTTGCTTTGTAGTTGGGTGTCGATCTAATAACGATTGTCCAAGTGATCGTGCTTGTATTCATGCACAATGTGTCGATCCTTGTGTTTACGATCCTAAATGTGCTCCACGAGCACTTTGTAGCGTTCACAATCACTTAGCTACATGCCGATGTCCTGCAGGTTTAATAGGCAATCCATATGTTGCCTGTCGACCTGAACCCCGACCCGAATGTTCTTCAGATCCTGAGTGTCCAACTAAACTTGCATGCTTAACTGGAAAATGTCAAGATCCTTGTAGTGTTCTTGAACCATGTCGTCGACCTGCTGAATGTGTAGTAGTGGGATCTATTCCTGTTCGCACTATGATCTGTGTTTGCCCAAGTGGATATGTCAGTAGTGGTAGTGGAACCTGCAAAGCTACACCTCCCATTACTGCAATTGGAGAATGTTCTGAGGATAAAGAATGCCCTATCAATAAAGCTTGTATTCATGGAGTGTGTAGAGATCCATGCCGTTGTGGTCCTAATGCTGAATGTAGAGTCAAAGATCATAAACCTATCTGTACATGTCGTCAAGGCTTTGACGGAAATCCTGAAATTGAATGTACTCAAGGTAAATCTTTTCTTTTTGTTAAAAGCTCCCTTATTATTATAGAATTAATTTTTATTTATTTTGCATTACTCAAAATATTTATAATTTTCAGTTGGATGCCGAAGTGATGACGATTGTTCAGGACAACATCGTTGCTCTAATCGTAATTGTGTGCCAGTATGTAACCCTGACAGTACTACTTGTGGAGATAAAACTACTTGTTATGGAGCCAATCATCGAGCTGTTTGTGAGTGCTTACCAGGATTCACTGGCGATGCCCGAGGTACAGGGTGTGTACTTTTGGGATGCAGATCGGATCATGAATGTCCAAATGACAAAGCTTGTGTTAACAATGAATGTCTCACTCCATGTGATATATCCAACCCATGTCGTGGACCTGCACTTTGCCGTGCCTATAATCATCGTGCGGAATGCACTTGTCCACCTGACTATATTCTTGACCCTGAAACAGGAACTACATGCACTAAAGGTAAAAAAAGGATTTTTTTTATAAATTAAATTATTTATATAATGAGAACATATTCTTAATTATAGAAGAAGCTGGTTGTCGAGGAGATTGGGAATGTCCTTCACTCACAGCCTGCATTGATGGCTCATGTGTTGATCCTTGCAATATAACTGAACCATGTGGAATAAATGCTAAATGCAAAGTTCTAGATACTGAGCCTGTTCGGACTATGATTTGTGAATGTTTACCTGGGTTCCAGGGCAATGCTGCTGTTCAGTGCGATAAAGGTTTGTTAAAATGATACTATTAGAATAATTATCAAAACGGAAATTTAAAAATATCGTATCTACTGCTCATTTCAAGTGTTTATTTTTATAGTATCCGTATATTTTTATACGTATACGATATCTCATCACTCCTCTTTCTCTCCCTTTCTTGCTTATAAACATCGAATAAATCCGCTTTATCACAAAATTTTTAAATGTGATCAAAAGTAAAAACTTAATTTTCTTTGCATTGTTCAATGCGGGACACTTTGCGGAACAATTTTCAATGCGGGGTCGACAACTTAAATCCAGGACAGTTCCATCTAATGTGTGAAGTCAGGTCACTTTATCTAATGAACATCTTAATTAAATAAAAAAAAAAGCTACGATTTATGTAAAATTTTTCTAAAAATAAAAATATTAGAATTAACAATAAGTGTATTATTATAATGCATTTAATTAACTAATTGTCATAAAAACCTTTTTTCTATTTTAGTTGCCGTTTGCCCTATTGAAAAAGGATATATTCGAGACCACTTCGGTAATTGTATATGTCCACCCGGAACTGCAACCAATGAGAATGATGAATGTATCCCATGTCCTCCCGAACGTGGTCTCAAGGTTGATGAACGAGGTCGATGTGTATGTGCAATTGAAAGAGGAATGTATATTGATGAAAGAGGCAACTGTGTGTGTCTTACTGAACATGGTTATCGTCTAGATTATAAAGGAAATTGCATTAAAAGTAAGTAGAATTAATTATTGTTAAAAGTCTAAAAAATTATTAATTTTCTCAATTTTATTTTAAAATTTAATAAAAAAATTAATATTTTATTATCAACATATTCAAATTATAATTAATTTAATATTTCTAAATATTATATTTATTTTAATCATTCATTTAACAGGTGATCAGACTCCTCAATGTGAAGTGGATGAAGAATGTCCCAATCACCGATATTGTAATACCAATACTAAGACATGTGAAGACCCATGTGCCATCAAACAATGTGGTGACAATGCTCGGTGTAATGCAACTAACCATCAAGCTGTTTGCAAATGTATTAATGGCTATAGTGGCAATCCTTATGTACATTGTAGTATGTACCGATTATAATTATTTAAAAAAAATATTACTTTAATTTTCATCAATTAATCGATTTTTTTTAGCTGGCATTAATGTTCTCCGAACTGATTTCCCAAGACCTGGACTTATTGTTAGCTGTTTATCGGATGGTGTTCAAGTTGATATTGATATTTCGGAGCAAGGCTTTAACGGCGTATTATATGTCAAGGGACACAGCAAGGATGAAAATTGTCGTCGTGTCGTTACATTATCTCCTGACACTCTAAGTAAAACAGAAGTGTTTAAGGTCAAATTTGGAAACTGCGGCCTGATACATGTTAATGTATGTTTTTTATAAGCATTTATAAAAATAATGATTTTCAATTAAATTAATTTTTCTTTAACTTTTAGGGTCAAGCCAGCTTTGTGCTTGTCATTCAGAAACATCCTAAACTTGTGACTTATAAAGCCCAGGCTTATCATATCACATGCAAATATCAAACTGGAGAACAGAATGTGACCCTTGGTTTCAATGTATCAATGTTAACAACAGCAGGTACCATAGCTAACACTGGTCCACCTCCAACATGTTTGATGCGTATTGTTACCCAAACAGGACAAGAAATTAATTCTGCTGAAATAGGGGATAGTTTACAATTACAAGTAGAAGTTCAGCCTTCAAGTAAATATTTTTTATCCTGAATTTTTTTCATTTATAATAATAATAATACATATTCTTTTTTATAAATTAGGTATTTATGGAGGCTTTGCTCGCACTTGTATTGCTAAAACAATGGAGGATAATGTCGAAAATGAATATATAGTAACTGATGAAAATGGATGTGCCACTGATCCAACTATTTTTGGTGAATGGGAATACAATGCAGAAACCCAATCATTACTTGCTAGTTTCAACGCTTTCAAGTTCCCCAACAGTGATAACATTCGTTTCCAATGTAATATTCGAGTTTGCTTTGGAAAATGTCAACCAGTAAGTCTTTTAATAAACTAATAGATGATAACTATTGCTTAATTTCGAATATTTTTTTTTAAATAATTTTTATATCTTTATTAAAAATATTTAATGTTTTAATTAATTCCTTAGGTGAACTGTAGGGGATACAATGCGTTTGGACGTAAGAAGAGAGAAATTGATGATGAAAGAAATAATACAGACATAGCTGTTGCAGAAGAGTCTGTTTATGAGGGACAAATGAGGGAGGAAATTATTATACAATCGAATGCCATTCTCACTTTTGAAAGAAGAGAGGAAAGATATGTAGATCCAACAGAAGGTAAGAAAAGCATTTTTATTTTAAATTTTATTAAGATTAAAAATAAAATAATTTTTTATTAATTAAAATTATAAAATTAAATTCTTAAAATATTCTTATTTTCTAGCACCTGACTTGCAACGCGTTGAAGACATTTGTGTTTCCATGATTGGTTTCATTATTGCTTTAGTGATCACAGCTCTTCTTGCGCTTGTAGCTGTAGCCGTTGCAGTTTCTTGTTGGTTAATGGCTTATCGACGAAAACCTAAGACTTCAGGACCATTACCACATCCTCCGGAATTTCCTAATCCCTTATTTACAACACCTGAACCAGTGGCTGAACCTTCTCCAGATTATGGTCACTGAGAAATAGACTCGAACAATTTACGAAACAACTATTCGAATCATTTCCTATTTAATAAGCCTAGTGCTAAACTCGTGTAATAAATTTATTTTTAGATTTAGTCAAAAGGCAACTAACTCTTCAGAATGCGAATTGGTGGTAAATCGCAACTGATAGGAATTTTGTCTTTTTTCTCATATAAGAAAATACCGATCTTATCATGACGTAAATAGCGAATTTTACGTTAATGTCGAAAATTTGAAAATATATTCAAAATCTTTGGAATGATAAAGCTCTTTTTCATACTCTATCTGGATTTTGGGTATATTTTCCCGTTCTGATCATCTCTTCCGTTGGCTAATTTACCCATTAGTTTAATATATGAAAATAATAATAATAAAAAAAGGGAAGTTATTTAATGTCTTTTGTGAAAATTTTCTCATTGTCAGGTGGTGGTGAATTTTCTGTAAATATTTATAAAAATTTTCAAATATTTTTCTTTACATTCGAATGTAGGAAAATATGTAAAATTGACTCTAAAATAAAAAGAATTCTTGAACAAAATCCCCAAATGTTAGCTAACTAGCCAGTGGAAGATGTGAATACATTTTATACGATTATATATATTATGTTATAATTCTATTGAGTGTGAAGTATGTGAATTGTATGCTTGTGTGCGTAGATGGAAGATGAATTTAATGTTTTTTCGAACTGTGAGCTCTGCTATTGAAATAATTACAAGAAAAAAAATAACAAAAGTCAAATTAACCATATAGTGTAGCTTACAAAATAACTCTCACAGTTTTTAAGGAAAATAAATGATTATGTTTACAATGAATGTTATGAATACACACTTAGAACTGCCGATATTCATTAGAAACAATACTCAATTTTTTTATTAATTATTTCTTCTTATTTAAAAAAAATAGCTTGTAATAATCATTATATATATATAATACAGTAAGACTGTCTATTTTGTAATTAAAATAAATTATCACTGGCTCTTTGTTGACGTTAATAATAATTTAATTTTATAAATATTTATGTAATTTTGTTTTTATGGATTGAGCTTTTCATATATATAATTTTATAAATGATAGAAAAAAAATTTATTTAGGAGCATATTTGTATAGTTACCAAAACAGGAATAAAGTCTCTAGCAAGAGGGCATTACCTCAAATGTAGTATTTAATTATCAGAAACGATTTATTATTAATGTAATATATATATATATTAACAATGAACTCTTGCTAAGGGCTTTTCAAGTGAATAATATCAAAAATTCTTAAATTTATTATTCATCACTTGAAAAAATGGCTCCTTAAAATAGTCAAAAAAATGTTTGTTCGAAATTCTCAATCCATATTTAATATTCATTTACAAAAATTTAAATGATTAAATATAATGCCATTTTGTAAATTATACCCGATTCCTAGGGTAACAATCAGCAAGGGTTTAATTTAAAATGTGATAATTGCTTAATAAAGATAATTTAATAATGCACCTTGTATTTTTTTCTTTTGATTTGAGATAAGTGAATTGATAAAAATTTATAATTTTATTCTTCTCAGGATTCTCATTTCTGCATGTTTTTATTTATTCACATTGGCGTTTTGTTTATTTCGAGAACGGGTTGTGTCTATTATCAAAAGAACTCTAAGAACAATTTAGCTTTGCGACCTTTTTATATGAACACTAGCTGCAAGGCCCGCCTTCGGCGGCCCTCTTGCTAGCCAGGGGACACGTCCCCTGGACCCCCGACCCCCCAACCCGCCGCCCCCCCCCGAAACCCACCCAGCACCCCCACCTCGGAACTATGCACCCGTGCCCAACTCCCGCCTCCACACCACCACCCCAACACTCCATACTTTTAATTAATTAAATTAAATTAAAAAATATTTAACGAATTGAGAAAATGAGATAATGCATTTATTAATAATAAGCATTGATTACTGCTCAATAATTATCGATTATTAATTATACATATGGTAAAACAATAAACATGATTTAATTAAAATACAATTATTATTTTTTACCTTGATTTGAATAACTTGCCAGATTTTCTTTTTCAAAACCATATATGATTATGTCAATTCATTCGTTAGTTGGTTAGTGTCTAAAGAGACCGTTTTAATAACGATAATTATAAATTGAAAGTTTTTGTGCCGAGGGTAGCAGAATTTTTATATATTGAAGGAGACAATAAAAGTGTCTTCTGCTGGAATTATAAATTTTATTTATAACGATCGTTCTGCTTGATGCAAATAAATATATACATAATATATTATTATTTGTTAAAGATTATACTATATTATTAAATACATATTATACTCGTTATATAATGTATATTTTTATTCGGATCAAGCAGAGGACGACCTATTTGATTTCTTTTTATGAATCATGATGAAGCGCGTTAAAGGGGATGAAAATTTAATAATTATGGGGGATTGGAATGCAAGAGTAGGAAAAGGCAAAGAAGGAAAAGTGGTGGGCGAACACGGTCTAGGAAATAGGAATGAAAGGGGCGAAAGATTAATTGAATTTTGCAGTAAGCACAGTCTAGTAGTAGCAAACACACTCTTCCAACACCATCCAAGAAGGATCTACACGTGGAAAATGCCGTTAGACAAGGGGAGATTTCAAATAGATTACATATTAGTCAGACAAAGATTCAGAAATCAATTAAAGGACTGCAAAAGTTATCCTGGGGCTGATATAGCTAGTGATCACAATCTAATTGCGATGAAATGCCAACTAAAATTTAAAAAACTAATAAAAAAGGGGCGGTCGCGAAAAAACTGGGATATATCTAAATTAAAAAATAAGGAAACCCAAAAACTCTTCGAAAACGTAATGAATAAGAAACTGGAAGAAAAAACACACACAAATAATAAAGAAGATGAAATCGAACAAGAATGGAATGACATGAAATCAAGCCTGACCGAAACAGCTAACGAAGTCCTTCAATCAAAGAAAAACGAAATTAAAAAGCCATGGGTAACAGACGAAATACGGCAACTGATTGACGAACGAAGAAAATTTAAGAACAGAAAAGACGAAGAAGGGAAAGAAACATATAAAAAATTAAGATGGAAAGTTATAAGAGAATGTAGAAAAGCAAAAGAAAAAATGATTCAAGAAAAATGTAAAGAAGTCAACGAAAATCTAGTATTGGGAAAAGTTGATGTAGCCTATAGGGCAATAAAAAGAAATTTTCAAGAAGACAAGCCAAAAAGCAAGAACATAAGAGATAAAGGAGGCCACATTATTCTAAACGAAAACGAACAGGCAAATAGATGGAAGGAACACCTAGAAGAACTCTATGGAGAAGAAAAAACAATGAACCCAATAGAAGAAGAAGAATCTGTGGACGAAAACGAATTAGGAGACCCCATACTCAGGTCAGAATTCGAGACAGCTTTGAAGGAACTAAAAAATAATAGAGCACCCGGAATAGACAATATACAAGCTGAAATCCTAAAGAACTCTGGAGAAAAGGCACGTGACAAACTTTTTGAACTAATTAGCAAAATCTATAAATTGGGAATCATCCCAAAAGATTTCGAAAAAAACAAAATAGTCACACTTCCCAAAAAGACAGGCGCGGATAAATGTGAAAATTTCAGGACCATTAGCCTAACCTCACATGCCTCCAAAATCCTAACCAAAATAATCCAAAGAAGAATAGAACAAAGAGTTGAAGAAAATCTGGAGGAAGACCAGTTCGGCTTTAGAAGAAACAGAGGCACCCGAGAAGCAATTCTCTCTCTTAGACTAATAATAGAAAGGGCTTTTATCAGGGAAGAATCTGTCTACATCGGATTCATAGACCTAGAAAAAGCATTCGATAACGTCAATTGGGAAATTATGTTTAAAATATTAAAACAGGCGGGAATAAAATTCAGAGAGAGAAGACTAATCTACAATCTATATCAAAACCAGACGGCAATTATAAATATTGGTGATGAACAAAGAGAAGCCAAAATAAAAAAAGGTGTAAGACAAGGATGTGTGCTGTCACCCATGATTTTCAACTTATACATAGAAGAAGCGATTAAAGAATTCAAAGACAAAATTGATACAGGTATAGAAATCCAAGGTCAAAAGATCGCTATGTTAAGATTTGCCGATGACATTGCCCTTCTAGGAAGCAATAAAAAAGAATTAGAGGACGCCTTGAATGGAATTAACCAAATCCTAATAGAAGAAATCAAAATGAAAATAAACAAGAATAAAACCAAGGTCCTAGTATGTACAAAAAAAGAACAAACGAGACAGGAATGCATCAAAATTAACCAAGAAAACCTAGAAGGAGTTAAGGAATTCCGCTACCTAGGAAGTAAAATAACATGGGATGGGAGGAGCAAAAACGAAATTAAATCAAGAATTGCCCAAGCAAAAATGGGGTTTAATTCAAAACAAAAACTACTATGCTCCTCCTCAATCAGCTTAGCAAACAGGAAGTTGCTATTGAAGACATATGTATGGAGCATAGCCATGTACGGGTGTGAAACCTGGACAATTGGAAAAGCGGAGAGAAAGAGATTGGAGGCTTTCGAAATGTGGTGCTACAGAAGAATGATGAATATCAAATGGATGGATAAAATCACAAATGAAGAAGTTCTTGGAAAAATCGGAGAAAGAAGAACCTTGTGGAAGAGTCTGAAGAAGAGAAGAGGTCAGATGATGGGGCACACACTGAGACATGGGGGACTGCTTAGGGATATCTTGGAGGGGGAGGTGGGAAAGAAAAGGGGAAGGGGAAGACCCAGATTAGAATATTTCAACCAAATAATTGGGGATATGGGATGCCAGACATTTAGAGAGGTTAAACAGCTGGCGGAGGACAGAGTCGAGTGGAGACGGATTGTTGCATCAAACCAGTCTTAGGACTGTATACTCAATGATGATGATGATTATGAATCAACAAGTCTGCTACTCCCGGTAAAACAAAATCTTTTCAAATATAGTATAACTATTTGACTTTTAATGCAATGAACTATCTGATTACTCTTGACGCCTGAGTTCGTGAGCAATGCAGATAGTGATGAAAATTCAGGAGTTAAATTTTGAAAACCAAGGAATCATTATCTGAAAATGTATGGCATTTGAAATATAGTGATTCGGGAGATTGATAATGATTAAATAAGTTGATAAAATGAAGAAGTTCTTTGTAGATGGGATGGGATAGAGTTACAAAATTAATTATGTTATAAAAAATTTCTAGGCTATTGAAAATTTTTTCGTTTTTATTATTTATGATATTTTTCATAAAAGCCTTCTGGCTATTATGCCTTGTAGATTTCCCAGGGACTGCTGCTTAAGCGGCCATTGAGGGTTGGTGGCCTATTTCCAGGAGTAGACTATTCTACACGATTAAGATCATATATTCATTTATTTCCCTTTTCCTTTCTCCTAGGTTTATGATCACTGTTTTATATTTTAAAATCTATTCAATTTTAACCCTTTCCATTCGTATATCGCCGTATACTCGACCCAATACCTTTTACTGTTGCGCTAGTAAGTCAGCATTTATTCGCCATTCTGCATTTTTGTTATTATATATCTATCCTTACACTATTATTTTTTCTCTTAACCACGTACTCCATTTCACCATTTATCAACTCATCTTTTCTCAGAGCCCCTTTCAACTGTTTCTTATTTTATTACTCATTTAGAATAAGGAATATATAGAGTTTGGTTTCACTGTAGAAAACATTTTTTAATATTCAATTTTTGAGAAAAAACTATTCTTCAAATTTTGAAAATATTGTCCCACTAAGAGAACATATATTTTATAGGTTGGTTCAAAAAGTTAATAATAATTTGTAAATTGCTCTACATATTTTAATTCAAAATTTCGAATAAAGTAGTTATAAAAGGTACAAATTAATTCAAATTTTGAGAAATGGGGAGTTTCAATTCTCTTATTGAAATGGTCATATGTGGCCTAAATAAATTCAATGGTTAGGTCTCGAATTGCTTTCTAATTCTTAAAATATTTTAAAATATTTTGGGCATCATCAAATACAGTTTGTTTCAGGTAACCCTAGGATATTCGACTATAGCAGCCAATTTACTTTATAATAAGTCAAAAGAATGGTAAGGCACCTTAAGAAGGTTCACTTGAGGCCAGTTGTGGCAAGGAGGAAAGAGGTTTCTCGGTTTAAGAAAATAGTTAATAAAAAATATTTTGTAAATTAGAACTATTTAATGTAGTTGTTTAGCGACAATACTAGCAAAAAGTTAATGCTAGAGTATATAGAACAGACAATAAGGATTCATTCATAAGCCCAAAACTTTTTGCTCTTTATGTACCAATTCTAGCCAATCCCGTGCTTGTTTGACAAATTTAGCACCATTGTAACAGATTGAATATTTTTATATTAAAATGACAAATAAAATACATTTTAAATTTCTATAAAAATCGTTTTGTTATTTTTTAACAAATGTAATCAACGCCTACGTTGCACCTTATGAAATTAATGCGCTATTGCCAAATTGTTTTTAGTCTAAATTTTTTTTATACATTTTTCATTATTTATTCCTTATTATCTCAGAAACTGTGTTGTAACTATGAATCAAAATTGTCTTCAAATATGTATTGGTTATTGTTTAATGTTGGTCTTGTGGACCAAAGGCTACTCCCATTCCCCGGCCCCTGAATTCTCTTTCCACCTCCACATCTATCACTCCCAACACTCCGCCTCTGATCAACCTCCACCCCACCAACCCTCCTTTCTTAAATTTGCTGAGCTCTTTTGTCTAAATTTGTCATTACGCAAAATTTAGAGTCATTTGAAATTCTGAATGCTTTTCTGCAAAATTTCTCCTTATAGTTACAAAAAGCCATGGACACTTTTCATAGTGTCAGAGAGGTTTTGAAGTTATCTCGAAATGATGAAAGTTTCGATACCCTCAGCTTAAATCTCTTAAATCATTATTTTATGATTGATCGAGAAATTTGATGTCGATGTACTGAAAATTCCAAAAGTTCAAAAAATTCCTCGAAAAATTGATGATGGCGTTCAACCCTTTACTTTTATCAACCCCCCGTGATTACCGGAAAATTTATAATATTTCGAGGTTATAGATATTGTGATCGACTGTTTCATTATCAATTTTTTAAAGCTGCTAAGTCATTTCAAAGAAATAGAAAAATTTCTTCTTTTTAAAACTATAGATCAGTGTTTTCAACCTTTTTCATGACGCGACCCCCTTAGTATGAAAAAAAATTTCGCGACCCCTTACCCAGCTCTGTTTGAGAGGCCTGGCTAGTGGCTTTGTGTACAATTTTTCATTTTTTTTTATAGTAAAAAACACCAAAATATTTAAAAAAAAGTATTGATTTATTATTTATTTTTATAAGTCCTGATATAAATTAATAAAAAAAAAATATATAATTATTGAAAAATGTATTATAAACCAATAAACCTACACAAAGTCACAGCCCGGCTCGTGACTGTGAACAATTTTTCATTTTTAGTTTATCCAATGTGAAGCATGGGGAAAGTATTGTAACGGTCTCGCGGCAAGCGCGACTTCAAAAGGTCCTCAGGTAAAGACTACGGAACCCAAGGACTCAATTAAAGTCACAAATTGTAGTATTCACTTAGGTTGAATTTTATGTGACGGTTTTGCCAAAAATTACATGGGGTTTAGTCGAGAGGCCAAAGAGTCGATTTTTTCAGGAAGTGTGTGCGGATGGATGGATGGATGTTATCGTTTTTTCCACACCGTTGCACCGATTGAAATGAAATTGAAAACATACCCTTACTTTAACAAAATAAAGCGATTATTAGTTTTTGGTACATATCGCACCACAAACATTATCCAGTACTTTTTTAGTTTTTTAACCAATTTTGATAAAATTTAATATCCTAATTAAGTACCCTGGGGACCACAAAAAAGTTAAATAAAATTTTTAGTAAAATTTTATTTTAAAGTACTTTACTCTAGAGTAAGATAGTACTTTTTTAAATTCTTTAAAATTTATTCATTTGATCTGTTTAATATAGCTCATTTAACCTAGCTTAAGTAAGAGTAGATAGGCTTCTCTCTGTGAAATGCTAAAAATTTGGGAAGAAATTTTATAAGTAACCATAACAACTGCGTTGTTTTCTTATCCTTTACCTTTTCTGAAGACATGGAGGAATCGAGTTAAAATCAAAAATAGCGATTGATTCTCATCTAATACTTGAGGAATAACCATTCTACATTGGATTTTTGACGTTTCGGTAATTATTGGTAACCATTGCTGAAGACATGGAGGAATCGAGTTAAAATCAAAAATAGCGATTGATTCTCATCTAATACATGAGGAATAACCATTCTACATTGGATTTTTGATTTTTCGGCTATTATTGGTAACCATTGCTGAAGACATTGCTACAAGAAGTACCACAAGATTTTGGCTAAAATATAAGTACCGGAAGTTGATGTTTACGTAAGTAAGAATGTACCCCCCTCCTGCGTATCGTAATCATACATCTCAGAGCTACGAAATTCGAAACTTAAGTTCGATATAGGCTAGAAGGAGTACAGGAAACTTTTCTTTGAAATCGGAACACCGGAAATTGACATTTTCATGAAAGATTTTTCGTTTTTTTTTTTATTTTCTCAAAAAAAAAAACGACACAAACAACTTCTTTTTTTTAATAGGTATACTTATCAAGTCTCACAAGTTATTAGCCGTGTATAGATTTTAATCAGATTGAAATAAAGGAAGGGAGTGTAAATTAGGAGTGTCGTGCAATACATATTTTAATCATTCATATCTCGTCTTCGGTAAGTCGCAGAGCCTTGAAATTTGAAACTTAAGCTATTTTGAGGCAAAATGTTACCGAGCATCGCTCGGAGCTCCAGACACTATTGATTAAGAACGCAGAGCATAAAATAATGTCATTAGGGACAGAAGCTATTCAATATCTTGATGGGCTAGATATTGGTCAAAACGAAGATGACCGTGAAAGACTGGAATGATGATTGATAAAAGAGAGTAGTAACATGGTAGTGCGTTGAGTCACTTCATATTTTTTCCTCAATTACACATTCATTAAAATAAGAACCGGCTCCAAATTTAATCGCTTCTATTTTTCTTTTTCTTTTCTTTTTTATCATTTTATATTTTTTTTTTTTCCAATCCAACCCCGGTGCAATGGCATTTTAACCAAGGTCGGCCGCTGTACGTGATTGCCTGTAGAGCGCGCGAGAGCCGCAACCGCGGTCCAACAGCCTCCGAGAAATGAATCCACTGGATCCATTCATTCATCGCAAGCCTTCGACTTGGATTGTTCGCCGAAGGTGTTCCAACCGAGTCCACCGCCAGTTTGAGGATCTCGATGTCGCATCTCGTTGATGGTGTCACTACTACTAAAGCTATAATGCCCAGTTGACGTCTACTTTATTGTTACTCGTAGGTGAGTACTATCCCTCAGGGTGCATATTATTCAAAAATTATCGTTTATTTTGATTCTTAGACAAACAAAAATTAATTTTCTATAACAACTGCATTATTTTTTTTTCATATTAGATTAATTGATATTAAAATTTTAAAATACCTACTTTCGTTAAAAGATTAAATTATTATTTTTTTTTTCTTTAAGCCTAATAATTTAAATAATTTTAATATTTTAAGATAGTTTTGGTAAAAGATACTAGAATCATTTTTTATTAATTATTATAATCATTAGATAATTATTCAAATACTTGACTGATTAATTGAATCAGTTTTATGTATACTTAGATTAAGATAAAGATTGAATTTTATCAAATCTTAAGATAATTCTGATTTATTGAAGTCAATCAGATATTAGTCGTATTTTGAATGTTTTCGAGTGAACATCTTTTAAAATGAAAACGTATTTGGTGCGATTGCAGATCATGGAATTTGGAGGCGATGCTCATGAGAATGGCGAACCCTTGGAGGGGGCAACCGCGGATGCCCACTTGAGGAATGATTCACATTTTGACCCACGCGCGCATGAAGAAGGACAGAGGCCGCTTGTTGGAAATGGATCCCGAAGAATACAAATTCTTCCAAGTCGTAAACCGAACGGTTTCCATGGTCCAGTTGGCCCAACCCCCGTTCCCGCCACTATTAGTGATCCTCGAAGTCCACCCAGAATGCCAAGTGTTAAGTCATTAGCGAATTGCGAAGAGGCCCTTTCACCCCCTTTGTATCCAATGAACCACGGAGTTCTTATGTCCCCAGCACCTCCTCATATCAATGGAGTTTATGGTATGGCAGAAGCGAAAAGTCAAATGTCAGTGCGTTCTACGGTATCTATCGGAATGGGATCGAGTGACGGCCGAAAAGTCACCATCCGAAGAGTTCCGACATCACCTTCAGAGCTTCTCAATATAATTAACCCTCCCACGTAAGTATTGAAAACATATTTATAATTAGAAATATTATTTTATTTAGAATCCTATTAAATTAAACATTAAATCCGGAAGATAATCTTTTTTTTTAATTTTTGGTTCCAAAACTACCCCCTTGAAATATTTTCTTTTTTCAAAAAAAATTTGAATAATATTTTTTTCAAGAGTTGAAATTTTATTAAAATCACACATTATTAATTATAATTATTTATTGAACACGAATAAATAATACATACAATAAAACTACAATGTTTCGATCGACTTATTCTGTGATCGTTCTCGTGATTTTAATAAAATTTCAACTCTTAACAATTGAAGGAGAAAATAAGAGTGTGTCTTCTGCTGGAATTATATATTTTTAATTTATTTATAACGAATTTATAATTCCAGCAGAAGACACACTCTTTTATATTCTCCTTCAATTTATAAAAATTCTGCTACTCTCGGCAAAAATCTTTCAATTTAACTCTTAACAAAATTAATTACAAAAATTAAACCTTAAAAGATATTTTTTTTTACTTGATAATAAAAATTATGAAAATTTTGACAAAATAAACTTACATTAATCGTATAATATCGTAATATAATATTTAAATACAATAATGGAAATTATCATATTCAGTGTTGTGTTAGAAGCTATTTTTTTACTTTATTTTTTTTTTTAATGCGATCGAAATATCAAGAATTGATGCAGCCCCTAGAGATCTTGAAAGATCCTTGCATTACCGAAAAGAAGAGAAAGTGATTAATAGCACTCAGGTCTTGAAGGTTTGAAGATTATAACATTATAATAACAAGTTTCGGGAAAGTCATAGGCCAGAAGGGAGACACAGTTCATTCAAGTCATGGAAATAAATGTATTAGGGAATGAAGTGGTTCCTCACTTTTCTAAATGAATCGTGAAAGGGTGATTGGCTTGGGCGTACCCAAGTATGGATGGCCACGGGGGCAGCTGCCCCCCTATAAGTGAAAACTATAAACACTTACTGAAAATTTACATCATGTAAAGAAAATGGATATTATTAAATTTCTTTCTTATAGTTTAGTTTTTCTAAATTTCTTATAGTTAATTTATTTGTAATCGGCAATTAATTAATTAATTATTTGAACCTTTAAAATTTACTAAACGGAACTATAGAAAGTATTTAAGTATTTAATATTTTATTAAACTCGTAAAAAATTTGTATATTCGGATCCAAAAGATAATCGCCGATATATTTTTATCCTATACTGCTAAAGATAAAGAAAATATAGTTTGGTTTTAAAATATTTTATTTTAATTTCTTTGGTTGTTTCTGAAAGTTGTTTAGGTGACTTTTAGTACATGTGTTAGTCATTTAATTTTTCAGAGGGTAGGAAGAAAACTTAAATATGAATTTTGAAATAAAAGTAGATAATATTCAACCAGCTTCGGGGGCATCTTGCTGGCTAGGTGGCTACGTCCCCTGGACTCCGGTATCCCATCCCCCGTTTTACGCCACTGGTATAATAAAATGATTTATAATCACCCCCCGCCCCCTCGTAATAAAATTATTTATGCTCACCCTCCTCTCCCCCCCTCCTTGGTATGCCTCTAGTATTGTCAAGATTGAGAACAGGCCAAAATGTTTTTCTAATCGCGGAATATAGGTAATAGTAAATGATAATTAATAAAATAATTTATAATCATTTATGAAAGAACCCCTCAACTAAATTTTGGGCTCCTTGGCATTTATTAATATCTCTCCTTTTAAATATGGGGACTCTTCTAGTATTTTTGTTTAAAATTTTAGATTTTATATTATTTTTGAACTCCGCCCGTATTTATTTAAGGCATTGCAATTTGCATCTATTATATATTATGAAATGAATCTAGGATACTAAAATTCGTCATATAAGTAGAGTTTGGGGTAATAATAAAGGAAAAATACGAAAAACCCAGACTTTCTCTCTTTCAACACCTAAAATATAGGGGTGAATATTATATCGAACGCTCAGCACCCATTCGCTGTCAAATTGGATAAAAGTCGACCAACTTTTTTATCCCTATGACCTCCAGAGACTGGAACTCGCTCCCTGCCACCATCTTTCCCGCGACTTATAACCTTCAGCTATTTAAGACCCGTATCCACAGATACCTTCGACCCCCGCCCAAACCATAAAATTCTTTCTTCTTCTTTTCACGATGGAGGGGCCAACCCAGGCCTTTAGGGGTTGCACCTTTTTGGTGTAACTCCTTCTCTCATCATTATCATAAAAAAATTTAAAAAATAGAGTATTATAGAGTTTTTAAATATTTAATAACCTTAGGATGCTAAAATTTTATCACAAAAAGTTAGAGGTTACTAAAATGAAGAGGTGAATATTGTAAGGTACCTAAACTCCTTAAAAAAAATAATAAATAGAAATAAAAGCTACATATTAGCTCACAAAAAGAAGAGAAATTTCACCCAAAACATTATGTGAAAAATAAACCAAGTTCGAAAAAGAAGTGAAATCTTTTTTTTTTTTTTAATTTATTTAATGTCACCGGGAACAAAGCCCATTTAGACAGCACATAAGTAAAGTGTTAGTAGGGTTAGTGGGGGAGCCGAGTTTTCAGCCGGTAGAAATTTTTATTCGTCAGCTAGGATCGAACCCCGGCCTCCCATTCCAACATCGTCATAATTGATCGATGTCGAAACGAGACCAGTGCGTTAGCCAACTGAGCCAACCCGGCTCCCAAGTGAAATCTTAAACGCAGGAAAGTTAAATTCGCGAAGAATAATTAAGTTGAGAAAATAATACTTTCAATTAAAATTCATTATTTCCATTTTGAATGACAATTTAGATTTATGGATTCTAAAATTTTAATTTTAATTATTTTCATGAAACTTGGCTGGTCACGAATTTAGTTCCATTGCCCTAACGGCACAATGCGTAACAGCCAAGTTTCATGAAAATAATTAAAATTAGAATTTTAGAATCCTCAAATCTAGATTGTCATTTAAAATGGAAATAGTGCATTTTGAATGAAAGTACTATTTTCTCAACTTAATAATAAAATTATTTATTCTTGGCTGCACTCTAGATTTCACTTCTTTTTCGATCTTTCACAGAATGTTTTGGGTGGCATTTTAAAATATCTACAAGAAATATTATACATTGTTTTAAAAAAAAAGTAAATTAAACGAATTCCAAATTAAAAAAATATCTTTTAAAGAGACAAGGTTGATTGAAATGGTGAATTAAATATTATAAGTATTAAGAATTAAGATATCAGAAAATGTTTGAAAAACAAATAAGATTCTCTATTTCTCAACTAAAATGAAATGCATTTTATAATTTTATAATTTATTTAGCTAAAATAATTTTTTAAAGTGTGGGCTTTTATTGATATATTAAATGGTATGTTATGAAGAGGTAATAAGAACTTGGTGTTTCTTTCTTGTTTTTAATATGACGGAGTGGAGGTAGGCGTAATTTATTCTTTAAATAGAGAAGGGAATATTTTGCAAAATGTAAAATTTTCAGATTAATTTGAAACCTACATATTTCGGAAAACCAACACAAACATTCCTGGTTTAATATATTATGTTATTCCATATTATTGGTCGTAAAACTAAATAAGATACAAACCTGAAATTTATTTTTATTCATTTTCCCGCAAAGCAAAATTGTATTGATATTGTAATCGATTGATTATTTTGAGAAGGGTCTAATTTTATTTGGAGTCAAAAAAATATCTTTTTTATCATAGTGTGAGATACTCCTAAAATGTCTCTTTATATTTTGTTTTTTGTTTTTTAATGAAATGCTGTCTATTGAAGCTCCTAGAGATTAGGCAACACTGCGTTTTCACTACATTAAAATTAACCAAGTTTTGGTATATAGAAATAGGTTTAATTATTTTAAATTTATTTTGATTTAAATTGGCGTTGTGAGAGAAGTTTAAATTGGCCGTTTTTTGCCTGTCGGTGTTTAGATATGACTTAACTTAAAAATATGAAAAAATTCCACAAATTCACCCATTTCTTCCTTATGAACGACTATAAGAATGAATTTGATATCTCAATTATTTTGGGAGCTGGCTTATTATTATATACCTAGAAGGTTTGAAGTCCCTCCATGGTATATCTTCCTAGCTATAATTGTCATTACTCTTTAATTTAATAAAAATATTGCAATTTTCATGTTTATTTAAAAGATATAGTAGACTGGGGGAAGACGTCCTAGTTTTTAACTTTATTTTTTATAAAATAGCACACATTGGTTTTATTTTTAACCAACCATTTTTTCAACAATATATTTACTTTTGTGATTAATAAAAAAACAAGTTTCGCTTTGAAAAACTATTTTTTACTTAAAAAAAAAGAATTGTAAACGTTTGCATTTCGGCATCTTACCCCAATCTGGAGGTAAGATAGCTTATGTGGAATCAATGCAAAGTGTTAATAAATCAATTCCAGTTTATTAAAATGTAATTACATTACTTTTTATTTATTTTTTTAATGTTCTTTTATTCTTTTAAGTAATATTTCCGCTTTTGAAAACATTTTGGAGGTCATTTTCGTTCCATGATCCTCGATTAGACATTCGTATTTATGTCCGCGGCATTTCTGGAAAGAAACCATCGGAATAGTTTCCAAAAAATAATTTTAAATGTATAGTAATACAAACCAGCATCTTACACCAACGCGAAAACTACGGCATCTTACCCCAAAAAAATGTTCGTCGTCTTCCCCCAAAGCATTGGACAAGACGTCGGCCCGCCTATCACCGCGCAGCAGTGGCAGACGGGGGTCATTACGCGACTAATAGAAACCCCACACTTCAAACTCACAAAAACTAACCGAGTTATTTCTCTTCTATCAAAACTACGGCTAATATGAATAAGTAAAGTATGTTTGGATATGATTTCGGGTACTTACCAGAGCAATCAGGATGGAAAAATCATTTAAAACACCACTTAAAACTGTGGTTAATCAACAAAAACTATTTGCATACTCTCTCTGGGCACGCGCCTTCATTCCAACTTACTGTTTAGCTGTTTTACCACATGGGTATGGGTGAGCCTCGTGATAGGGCATCTTGTACAATACGGCGTCTCACCCCAATTTACCCTATAAGAAAGTCTGACAGGCTAATTTAAATTTAAATTTGAAAATTTTGGCATTTCAATAAAAAAATTGAGAACCATATTAATTGAAATGTCGTTCGCATCTGAGCCCCCTTCATTATATGTCCGCCTCCGTGGTGTAATGGTCAGAGTAACTGACTGGCAACCCGGAGGTCTCGGGTTCGATTCCCGGCTATACCCAGACATTTTTTCTGTAAGTATAGGGTCTGGTAATAAAAATTAAGTGGGAGATAAATTTAACCGAATTTATCGCGCGGAGAATTTACCACTGCTCGAAGCCCCTAAAACCTTAGTAAATTGGATATTGAATTGTATCTAAGTTTCTGAGATTGGCCCGTGATCCCGGCTTCTTTTCCTTCTGCTCTGTTCTTTTCACGATGGAGGGGCCAGCCCATACTGGCCTTTAGGGGATCCACCTTCTGGTGTATCTCCTTCTCACATCAATATCATTAAAAAAAAAAAATATGGATTAGTTAGAGTAGCAAGGAGATTTTAAGATACTTAACGAAATTTAATTACTATAATAAAAGTAGGTTAATATATATATAATTGTTGTTATAATAAATTCAATAGCCATTTGATATGGATATAAACATTTTTGAAGATTTAAAAACACTTCCGATAAACAATTGAATAATGATATAATTTTATCACGTTTTTATTTCTTATTAATAATTTGAATCTTTTCCTGAAGATTTTAATTATGAGAGGTAATCTTACATCTTGAGCTTAAAAATTCCTAAAAGAAATTATTTAATCACAAATCAAAAAATACAATTTTTTTTTATAGCTTAAATAGAAACCATTGATTTTTTCAATAAATAAATAAAAGGACATACATATAACTCGAAATGGAAACCTATTCTATTCACTGGAAGTCGTCATTTAATCTTTATTAATCCGTCAAATGTCTTTCTAACCACGCGTCGGAAGTATACTTATATAAATGAGCAGTAGCGTTTATATTTAACAATAGCAAAATTAGTCGTTGTTTAAATCTTCTTTTAAGACCAATCAAAAATACTATAGGGTTTTTCAATTATTCTAAATCTATATTGTTTGAGATTAAATTAATTAAATTAGATTGACAATAATTTTATCGAGCAACTAGTTTTTCTTTTGTTAACTGGTCAACCTTGAATTAGCTAATAAATCAATTAATGAGATTATGAAGGGCCAATTTTCTATTTTTAAATATAACATTTTTGAAATTTTAATTCACCAATTTAATTTTTTAACTGCCCCCCCCCCCCCCCCCCTCCGATTTCAACCAAAATCTAATCTTAATCTCAATGCATCAAAACTACATGGGGAATTTCATTTTGATATTCACACTAGGTTTTGAGCTAGTGCGTACACAAAATTTGTTAATATTTCGTAAAATATAATATTTTCATTTGGGTTTTTTGTAGACGAAAACGTCATGGTTACGGGCAATTTTTTTTTTATCAAAATAGTTTGAGCCGTTTTGAGATATTTTCGAAAAAATGAAGCAAAAATAACTTTTTTCATGCATCATTAAAAAACTTTACCATACCCCCCTGTATGGGAAAGTAAAAAAAAATATATTAAAATGCACATCTTCATTAGTAATATTAATGTGAAAAAAATAGTTACTATTTGAGATATAATTCGAAATAAATTATATAATCAAAATCAAAGTAGGATAAAAATATAAATTATAACGATTTTAAACATCCTAGTTTTTTGTTGTTGTTTTCATCAATATTTCCTTTTTAATAAATTGTGTCAAATGAGATGTCTGAGTGAATTTTGTCTAAAGTGTGTGGGGAATAGGTTCCCCACATTAACCTATTCCCCACAAGTAAAAATCTTATTTTAAGAAAAGATTCGTACAAATTATATAAAATAGTTTATTTAAATTTTTATTAATATTTAGTATATTTATTTATTCCTTTACGAGGCGAGTGATGATATATGAATATAAAATATTTAAAAAGAAGTCGAACATAGCGAACTGCACATCCACTCTCACTCACCGGAAGGAAAAGCTCATATACCTGGCATCTCTACTTGTACACTACTTAAAAGTAATCCCAGCTAAAATTGTTTAGCTCCTAAACATTCAGGATGTGCTCAAGGTTCTTATGAATTCTTCTATGAATATGCGTCGCCCGAAGCTGTCGTTCTCGAGTTTCATGTTCTATAAATCCTTGTAGGCTAAGGGTGAAACTGTTCAATGACCGGAGTTTGAATTATCTCATAAATTCTTTTTTTTTTAATGCTTGTTCGTATGTACAAATGTATGAAACGAAAATTCAATTTCAAGCATAATTTTTTTCTGTCTGTCTGTATTAGTCTGTATCTGGATTCCGATACCCATAAATACTCAAAAACGAAAGATCTTTCAAAGTACGTTGTAGTGATAAATGTTTGTATTTCCGAAAACAAAGAAATTATTAGATTTTGGGCTTTCTAGTTTCAAAATTTCTGATTAAAATTGGGGAAAATTTTAGGCAGCTTTTAAAATTTGTAGCTAATGAGCTGAAATCTGGTACAAAAATTTCTATTAATAAACTGCTCATTTGAACCATGTTTCAACTTTCTAGGTTAAACTTCTTAGAGTCGGAAAATTGCCAAAATTTTTAGATAGTAGCGTTAAAAAACGCTATCTAAAAAGTGTACCGACTCTTGAAAAAGTATTAAAAACGTTTCACTTTAACAAAGACTCAAAAAATAAGCTTATTAGGATAAAACGATGAAAATTGTATCTATATATTATTTATTTTAAGAAAAAAATGTTTTTGTATTGTAGTAGTAAGAAACAGATATTAGCTTATTTAGTCTTTAAGAACTTGATATTATTTATTTCATAATAAATTTATGCTTGATGAGAAATAAAACTGAGAGGTGATGAATGTACATTTATTGTCATTTCCTTTATTTTGCTTTTTTTTATCGTTTTTTTTAATGTCCAAATGTAATTTTATGATGGGAATAATAGTTTTAGCATATAGTCATTGTCATTTTTCGAATAATGACGGAAAGAAATATTAAAATGCAAGACCAAGTGAAAACTTTTTCAAGACTTAGTATGCCTCTAAGTCCCCGCAAATTTTGCAGATGGTCATGGGAGAACTGAACTATAACACCCAAGTAAGAGCTGTCCTACTAAATACTAATAATTGATTTAAATGTAGAAAACAAATAAATTATTCAAAATTTATTTTTTCATCTATTAAATTATTGTGGGATAATTTTTTTTTTTTATATAAATTTTATTAAACCAATTATTTTACATTAATTAATGTATACATTGTATTTTTTGCTTCGATTCCGGAGATTACTTCTCCACCATCGAGTGTCCTTATATTATATAAGAGGAAAAATCTAATTAGATAAAAAAACCTCTTTTCCTATAATTATTTCAATTCCATTATTCCCCAATCAAGTCGATTGGTTCCTCCTCTTTTCATCATGTGTGTGATAATTTCAATTTGTTAATTTTAATATATATTTGTATAATGAACTATTAATAGGTTTTAAAATAAATGAACCGATCAATTAATAAAATTATAGTGAAAAAACTTGTTTATTTGTTTATGCTTTTATCATAACAAAGCCTTCAAAAATCAAAATCATTCAAAAGAGACATTAATTAAACTATAATATGTTAATTTAGCCTATAAATTTCACCCTTCATTTTAGGTCTTGAAGGAAGGAAAGTTTCGATTTTTCAAATTTTCTCTTTATTTGTACCCCAAACTCTACCAGTATGCCAAATTTCAGCATTCTAGGATTAGCGGAAGAACTCTATATTTTTGATGAGGGAGTGGTCAGTCAGTTAGTCAGTATTAAAAATGGCATTTTTCAGACCTTAATATCTCAAGAGCTATAATAGCTTTATTCATGACATTTGGGATTCTAGGTCTTCCAGTGGGCCTTATTAGACATCCAAAATTGCAGGTGTGAAGGTCTACCAGTTTTTGAGTTATGGGGGGTTTGAAAGTAGCTCGAAATGGTTCGTGTAATATACACACACACTGCAGGTACGTCGCCCGTTTCTTTTCCGAATTTGACTGACACACTGCCGTGTGTCTAGAACTAGATTCTTCTAAAAATAATTTGTTCGTGTTTGAATTACAGAACATTTCAAATTTCTAGAATCAGATTAATGATAGGGGACATTAAATATTTAAATAAATTGTTCATTTAACATAATTCTCTAATAAAATTCAAATAAAAGTAATTATTTAAATAACTAAGCATAGATTAAATGTTTTCACGCTCGTGATCGAGTGAGATATTGTAATTTAGAGACGCAGGAGATTCGCTAGCCGAGATTTAAAATCAGACACATAAATCAAAATCTGTCCAGTGTCCGGTTCCGTTTAAAACGCGTGTGTCACCTGAAAATAGAAATCTATTCCTTTAATAAAATCAAACAAAAGGGACAAAAGATGGAGGCAGACCTACAATTATATGTTAAAAAGTTTTTTTTTTCATAAAGACTAATTCCTGTATGTTCCAATGAATAAAAATGCAAAATGCAAATCCACTGAAACGTAAAGATCTTTCATCTTCATAATTTATGTTTTGTCATGATTATTTCTTGAAATTATTTGAAATGCCCGTGTTTAATTCTTTTTAATATGGTCATAATTTTTCTGTATTGTTGTTCGGTATTTGAATCAGAATTTTTGTTGTTTATACTTTATTTCAAAATGGATTTGTTAACGTACCTAAACAACGTTATTTTTAAGAGAGTGGAAGTTAATAAATACATCAAAATTTAAATAAATATCTAATATTACACCTATTTCGGGCAGACAGTTTGCATTTGTATTTCTAGTTTATTAGGAATTTCTAAATAATCAAATTTTTGTATGGAACCCCTAAAAAATTAAAGCTGAATCAAAAACGATATACTTTAGATGATTAGGTACATAATAAAATTAGGTAGGTCATTAATATTTACTTATAAATCAATAAAAAAAGTGTTATTATTTTTAGTTACTGATAAATATAAAGAAATTAACTCTAAATAATTGAATTTAACTTTTATCGTTTCGTTTCGTTTCCTTTTACGATTTTGGAATTCTAACACTGACTTTTGAATAAATTCGAAAAACGCTGACTGGCCTAGTAGTATATTAGTTTTTTTAGAAAAACAAAAGACCTAATGAATGAAAATTCATAGAGACAACGTAAGTAACTCAATACATTCCGTAATTATATATTCTATCTTGTATGACTGTTACTTCAATCACCGTCATCAAAATTAAATGCAAAAGGAAAAGACGATATACTAGAAGCTTACAAGACATCTCTTTATGAATAGGAAGGTCGGGACAAATGCATCAATTCCGGAGGTGGCTACTTTTGTCGTTAGTTCCCTTGAATGTCCAGTAACAGGGAAAAGCAACCAACCAATGATGGTAGCGGGCAGATTGGCGCCTGCAAAACATTTTTAACCTCTCCCCCATTAAGTATGACGGTGTGAGCGACCTTGCTTCTTGGTGTGTATATTCATGTAAAGATTTCACCTGTTATTTCTATTGCACAACAAAGAGAAACTAGTGCCTACTAAGTACCTAATGGAAATCTAGACAAAATAGAAATTGAAATTTTTACATATATTTACTTTTTAAAGTATCCCGAGTCGAAAAAAGTGATTTTTTTAAAGTCCCTCTTGGCAGACCACTTTCTGGCTAGACGCATGCACGTTGGTTAGGGGGGGGGGGCGCCGGGGGGCATTGCCCCCCCTAGAAAACCCCTTGCCCCCCCCCCCCCTCCCTAGAAAAATAAAGTCAATATCTCAATAACTATTTATGCTGTGATATAATTTTATGCTTAAAAAATCAAGAAAACTACAGATTGAAAAAATTCAAAAAAATTATCTTCCCAAATAGCCCAGTAAATAGGGGATTTCAGCTTACATTAATTGCGGGAAAAGATTTTTTTAGGATCGTTTGATATGGTGTGGGTATGAGAAATCTAAGTTTGCGACCTCGAAATTCGGGGGGGACAACTTTTGGCGGCCGAAAAACCTCGAAAATTTCGCACCTTTTCCAGTTTTTTGCTTATAACTCGAAAACAGTTCATATTTTGTAAATAACCGTTCTATAGTAAATTAAAGAGGACAAATTTTTGCGTCGATTAAAAAAAGAAATGCAAAATGGGTCCAGTAGTTCAATTTTTAATGGGGATCCAAAAAACAGCCCCACTTTGAATATCCAACTTGCACTTTTTCAATTTTTCCCATTTTGACCATGAAGGATCACGTTTTCAACAAAGACGACTCTATACATATTTAAACTAGATTAAATTTTCTACAATATAAACAAAGTTTCATATTCATTGGATAATGGTAACCCGTGCCGCATTGAGATTGAATTTTTGAAAAAATGCAATTTTTTGCAAATCATCCTAGAAACTTGATTTTTATCTGATTGTCTAGAAAATTTTGTTGACTTGAACGTTAAATTGGACCACTTTTTGTTAAAACTTTAATTTATAGATATCCTACATTTTCCAGACAGGATATGATCCGAATCCTCAAAAGCGCCATGGAAAATGCTGGATATCTATAAATATAAGAATTTTATCAAAAAAGTTGTCCAAGTAAACGTTCAAGTCAATAAGATTTTCTACAGAATGAGATAAGAATCAAGTTTCTATGATCAGTGGTTTTCATTTTATGAAGGAAAAACTGCGATTTTTTGCAAAAAATTGTAGTTTTTCAAAACTTCAACCTCATTGCGACACTGATTGCCATTATCCAATTAAGATGGAACTTTGTTTAAATTGTAGCAAATTTAATTTTGTTTAAAATTGTATAGATTGGTCTTTGTCGAAAACGTGCTCCTTCATGGTCAAAATGGGAAAAAATCGAAAAAGTGCGAGCTTTGGGATAGGTATTCAAAAGTGTTCCGGTGGGGCCGTTTTTTGGATCCCCATTAAAAGTCGAACTACTGGACCAATTTTGAATTTCTTTTTTTTAATCGACGCGAAATTTAGTCCTCTTTAATTTAGTATACGTCTGTTATTTACAAAATACACACCGTTTTCGAATTATAATCAAAAAACTGGAAAAGGTCCGAAAATATCGAGGTTTTTCGACTACCAAAAGTTGTCCCCCACACTTTCGAGTTTGCAAACCTAGATTTGGCATACCAAAAGATCCTAGAAAAAATATTTTCCAGCAATTAATGTAAGCTGAACTATTTTTTGGGTTCTCTATTTACTGGGCTAATAGGCACCGAGAATTTGCGAGTTTAAGGCAATGAGAATATATGTCCCACGCGGTCTCGCCACAGCGAGTTACGCCTGTCGAGGAGTCGCAATTGTTCTCAGTCAGCGGACTCTGCAAAGTTTTACGCAAAAATGGAAGAGTGAAACGCTTTGCCAATGAGGTGATTTGTCATCTCCGCGTTCGTTCATTAGACTTTTTCTCATTTTGGTCCCCATCTCAAACGTACGTTAACTTTTTTTTATCAACTATTCTATAACCAAAAGTCACTTTTTATTTTAAATTTAGCTGCATTGTCAGACATTCGATAAAAAAAAAAAAAAAACATTAAGAAATTTTTAAAAAATCTAATAAATTCGATTGTTTTAAGGCTCTGACGCCATTATTTATGGAGATAGAGACGTTTAAAGATTTTAAAGACAAAAAAAAGGAGTTGAGGAAGGCTTCACCTTATACCAGAAGAGAACTCCATTATTACGAGGGATCACTTAGTATATGTATTTCTCATTATTTATTATTATTTCATTACTCCCAAAATTTGTCAATTCTACTAATCGGATTACCGAAATTGAAACCTTCTGGTGGCTAATCAGCTGGCCGGCTATCCATTGGCGGCGCCAGCTTTTTCTTTTCAATTGGGCGGCACCCGGCATAAACATTTGGATGGTGGGGATCAAAAATGTGAATTATTTCTGGTAATTCAGATTTTTGTATAATTTAAATTTTATTTTATAATACTTTAGGTATATTGTATAGGGAAAGCCCTTTACTTTTTTTTAATTTTATCAACTTGGTTTTTAAATATTTTTTTGCTCAAATACTCAATTTAACAGGTTGGATGGATGGTTGGGCGAGAACAATTTGGGTTGGGCGGTCCCGACACCTCGCTCAACCCTGGCACTGCGGCTATCCCCCCTAGGAAAATTTCCTAACTACGCCCTCTAGCGGCTGATTGAATGATAATTCCGAATTAGCAAATTTATACATCGTTACTAAAATGTGCAAATGTCACGATGGTGATTTTCAAAATTATTTTTTAAATTACTTTATCCTAGAACTTTTAAATTTTTTCAAAATTTCACAAAAACGACTTAACCATTTTGAATTAAAAAAAAAATTATCTGAAAAAAGTCTAGAAGGTATGCAAAAAAGTTTATGATAAATACTGTGGAAATTATTATTATTTGTTTCTTGCCCTGGACAAAATACCTAAGTAAATCTGACGATTTTGATAAAAAAAATATGTGTTAAGACAAGGCTAAGAGTTCTTAAAAAGAACTACTTGTGATAGATGCATTAAAAACAATCCCACAATATTAATTATTTTTAAGGAAGATTATATTCGATAATTATCCTTATAAAATTCTAGTACAAAGCTCCCTAGTTTTGGAAAGAAGAAATGTTTAAATTTCTTTGAAATGACTCATAACAGCTTTAGAAAATCGATAATCGAAACAGTTGATTACAATATCTAAAACCACGAAATAAATGTTTCGGTAATAATCACGGGTGATGGCAAAAGCAAAGGGTTGAGTGGGGTCATCAATTTTTCGAAGTTTCTGCACAGCGACATAAAATTCTTTGATCAATCGCAAGCAAGAGTTATAAACTTTATCGAAATAACTTCGATACCTCTTGGACACCATGAAAAGTGGCTTTTTGCAACTGTAAGGAGGAATTTTGCAGAAAAGCATTCAGAATTTCAACTGACTAAAATTTCAGTAAGAAGCCCTAATGACAAATTTAAAGCCAAAAGAGCTCAGCAAATGTAAGAAATCTTTAGCTTTAGCAGCGGTAACAGATTTTTCGAGCTCACTTTTCTAAAAGAACAATAATACTAATTTTTCGTAATCCTGCAAAATCTTTTTCAACGAATTTATTTTCCAACACCACACCTGGTAGGGAAAAAACTCCAAAGACACCCAACGTGAATACTATAAAATTTCGTATATTTATACATTGTATCATTAAATTGCATTCAATAGTTTTAAAGGAATTTGGTGTTGGTACTTGGTGAAACATTTTTTAAAATTATTGGATAAAAAAATACTTGGTAGGTTTCACATTAAGATATAAAAATAAAACCAATTTATTTTTGGAGAGTCTTTAATCTCGGGTGACTAACCCATCTTCAGGAACAACAGAAAGTAATTGCATTAATTTTGAATAAATAATATACAATCCTAATAGACTAACAGAGTAGGCTAAAAAACACTTGTATTTTCTTTCTCTAATTTTCTCTTTTTTTATTTTTTTTCTTTCTTGTGGGGTTGCTGAGCTACCCCACAAAAATTGTTGGGTGTGCACGAGCACCGATGGACCCCCGGAGGCACTAAATATGTCCCTTGTTGGGAACCACCTTTTATATTTTAAGAATAATAATCAATTAATAAACTAAGTGTCCTAAGCTAAATATGCATCGGCATGTAAAATCCCCTCACTCAAACCTGACATTCCCAGATTGTCTTGATATGAATTGAAGGTGTCCGCATAAATGTTTAGAAAATTTGAGGCTTTAATAATTTATAAATAATCAGCTTGAAATTAAAACATTATCTTAAGAAACTTTGGACAAATATTTGATTTTAGTAATTTTGACAATTGATTTGAGAAATAATTGCAAAAGTTCTCACTGATTACGAATAGGTATATGAACCTCGTTTCGGTATCTCGAATTTGTATAAACTTCAATTTCTTCTATTTCTCTAATCTTGAAGACAATATGAAATAATTAAGATTTTTATACCTAAGTCATTTCGAAATTTTTCCAAGCATATAAATATGGAAACGATATTTCGATACCTTTAATATTTATCAAATTAAAATGTCAAATAAAAATGCATTGTAAGAGAAAAGATAAAAGTAAATAAATATTATCTTTAATATTCATTTACTGTGAGTTAAGGATTCTTGGTCACTTGTTTCACATTAAAATTAAAAAAATTAAAAGATGTAAATTTTTTTTTTCAATATATATATATTTCGGGCTATCAACCCATCTCTATTAAAAAATAGTTATTTTCTGTACTTCCTGAAGATGGGTTGATAGCTCGAAATATATATATATTGAAAAAAAAAAAATTTACATTTTTTAATTTTAATGTGAAACAAGTGACCAAGAATCCTTAACTCATAGTAAATGAATATTAAAGATAATATTTATTTACTCTTATCTTTATTAAAGATGTTTCACCTTGCACCAACACCACAATCTCTACTAATTATTTGTAAGAGAAAAGTCTTACACACGCACCTAATGGGTAATTTTACCTCGACTACAACTATAGTCAAACCATTTTTCGGTAGCGAAATATTGACTTTTGTGAATTTAAATAAAATTAAAAAATGATGGTATAAATCAGTTCATTTCCGACCCTGGTAAAATTATGAAAATTATATAATTATATATAGACTTTACTTACATGACATACATCTCTTAAAAACTTCGTTTTGGTATTTTAAATAGTTTTTCAATTTTTATTTTTACTGATCAAAGCGCCTAGTTAGAAGTTAAAGACTTTGACCATTTAATATTAGAGTACCTGGAGGCACCGAGCGATGCTCGGTAACTTCTTCCTTCAGTTAAAACCTTTATTTTAATATTATTTTTAATTTAAAATTCTGATTAAAAAGGTCGATTTTTATTTGAGAGCCGTTTTCAAATTAAAAAAAAATACAAATATATATAGAATTCGCCCACTGTACCCCCCCCCCCACCCCGCTTGTCCCCACCCCCGAAACCTCGCCCTACCCCCGGATCCCCCACCACTGCACCTCACCTCCCGCCCCTGTTTTGATTCAACCATATGATTCATTTTTATTCATCCAATTGTTAATAAATAAAACCTATCAAAATGTGTTGTTTTTTCAGAAAATTGAGACCTGCTTATGCGAAATATATTTTTAAATAAATTCTTGATTATTTTTTATTCTATTAAATAAATAAAATTCTTTATAAAAACAATTATAAAACGTTTTTTAATATTTCTAACCTTTAGGTTGAACAAATGTTAAAAACCACAATCACAATACTTCTTCAAGGCCTTTGAGAATAAAGTATTTACCCGACCCATTGTCTGCCTGAGCACAAAAAGAAAAGGGAAACCTTTTTTTAAAACCCTAAGAATGGGATTTGTCTACCTGAGAATAATTAATTTGATTACGAAAAACCCCATCAAAAACAATTTTGTCGAAGATGAGACCGTGACAGATCGAATTATCACCCCAAAAACCCCCTAACTCGTGAATTTCATCAAAATCGGTAGAGTCGTTTTCAAAATAGAACCAAGATACAAATATATATACAAACAAATATATATACAAATAAATATACAATTTTTGCTCGTTTAATAAGAGTAGATAATAGAATTTAAAATTTTATAGAAGACAAGTAAGATATTATAGTATGTTAAAATTTTTAAATGTATTTGATTATGTTAAAAATAGGCTCCTAAATTCATTATATTTAAATAATATAGTCAGTTTGGCTATACCTAAAAAATAGATTATTTTGAAAAAAAAGATAAATCAAACAACAGCCACGAGCCTCCGAATCCAACTCGAAAGAATTCGAGCAATTATACTGCTGATGCACTATCCAATTACGCAAAGAGAATTTATAATCGACAGATTCGTATAATGGCAAACAATTAAATAAAAACTTGAAAGTATACTAATATATATTACGGTGAAATATTTGTTATATTTCAATGTTTATTGACTTAAAAAAAATTTACGTTCAAGTGTTAACATGTGCTGGATTGTAAAATTCTTGCTGAGAATCAAGGTACAGATCGGAAGATTTATCATCTATGTTTTTTGTACACCATGTAGATTAAAATATGATTTAAAGTTTTTTACTTTAGGATAACCTTTCAAATGTTTTGTTACAGAAGCTTCCACATAGAAATGGATTAAAATTGTGCAATTGCATCAAATCGACTATATTATTTAACAATAATTATATTCTATATGAAGGATGATAATATTAAGCTAGTTCCTGTATAGGAAAATATTGTCCTAATTACCTAGTTAGGTATTTGATAATAAAGTGATTATATAATTTTTAATAAAGATCATATCAGATATTGTCGGTGATAGATCATAGCGCACAGAGTGCGCAGGCCAATTTCGAGGATTGTACACTATTTATACCAACAATTTCAAGGCACTTTTGACCCCCTTGCAGTTCAGAACCCATTTGAGATACTGAGCTGAAATTATACACATGTAATTATAGAATTGGTCTTTTAGAGCAGTGGTTCCCAACCTGTGGTCCGCGGACCACTAGTGGTCCGTAAGATCTAAAATATGGTCCGCGAAAGATTTCAAACTTTGAATCAACACGCGCTGATGCATAACAAATAGCGAGGGTAGGATATTCTCTCGAGGTGGTCCGATTGTCACCAAGTCAGAATTTGATGAGGGGATTCCATGGAAATCGAGAAAAATCATCAAATTTAATTTTAAAACCCACAAATACCTAGTGCATTTCGAATATAAATATATAATAAAGAAGTCGGTTAAAAGTTAGGAAATATAATTTTAAAACCTACAAATAGTTCATTTCAAATGAAAATATATGTACAAATTCCGAATAAGAAGTTGCAGTGGAAGAGATTGAGAGGGGTGAAAATGAATATGGAATTGGAATAATTATCGGAAAAGAGGTTTTTTTATCTAATTAGATTTTTCCTCTTATTAAAAACAAGGACTAAAGATGAATAAGGACACTCGATGGTGGAGAAGTAATCTCCGGAATCGAAGCAAAAATACAATGTATACATTAATTAATGTAAAATAATTGGTTTAATAAAATTAAAAAAAAAAAAAAAAAAAGTTGCAGTAGAAATTCAAGAACAACTTATTGAATTACAAAATGATAGTAACTGTAAGGACGCATTTGAATCCGATTCATTAGAGCAGTTTTGGTGTAAAAAAGCAATTTCATACACTAAAATTCGAGAAATCGCTTTGCGTTATCTTATGCTTTTCTCAACAACTTTTATATGCGAACAAGGATTTTCTGCTTTACTAATAATTAAAAACAAGTCTAGGAATCGATTGAAAGTAAGTGGTGATATGCGTGTAGCTTTGAGCAAAAATATCACCCCAAGAATTCAAGAACTTGTACATAACATGCAACCTCAAAAATCTCATTGATGCAAACTTAATTATTTACTAAAAATTATAGGTTTTCAATAAATATAACACTGTTAATTAATGTTACTTTTGAATTTTATGATTATGTTAAACGTTTCGATTAAAGATTATTTTTAGATTGTTAGAGTTTATTTTTTAACCTTGTGGTCCCTGCTAATAATAAAGAAATCAAAATGGTCCCTGGTCAAAAAAAGGTTGGGAACCGCTGTTTTAGAGAGCGCCAAATTTCAATAATATAGCATATATAGATTCTGAAATATGGATCTGAGAATATAGCTAATTTTGGCACTGACTGACTCACTCACTCACTGACAGCTCATCAAAACCCGAGGGGTGAACCGCGATTGGAATTAGGTCTAAACGTCTTTGGAATTATGTGGTATTATTTTGGAATTCATTAGATAATGCCCCTACATCTGTTGATTCTTCTACTTGGAAATGAAAGTGGAAGTGGAAGTAGGTGTTCACGATATTGGGCCGCGGTTCGCCCCTCATCAAAACCTATCGGGTACTTCCAATCCTTCTAGCATCATGAAATTTCGCATGCTAGTAGAGTTTGGACACAAATAAAGGAAAAATTCCAAAAATCCAAACTTTCTCTCTTTCAACCCCTAAAATGAAGGAGTAAAGATTGACGGGTAAATTTGCATCTATTATATATGAAATAACTCTAGGATGCTGAAATTACCCTAGCATAAGAAGATTACACTTAAGAAAAAAAAATCATTTTAATTCTCCTGAAATGGTACTAAAATTTGTATTGATAAGCTAACCCTTTGAGCCACATTACAATTTTGCAAACTCGTCCTTTAGGATTAATTTTCTCTTATGTTAGATCTATGATATTTATGTTATTTGTTCAAATACATCGCCAATGAAAATCTTTAATGAAGGCATGGAACATGATTATGATTTTTATTTTCATATTTTATCTTTGAAATTATTTACTCTTAATATTTTGATTGCTTATTCGCTTATATTCGTTTTTTTTATAATATTAAAAAAAAGTTAATAAAAAAATTTAATACTTTCACACTTAACAATATTCTTTAATTTGCTTATTTTTTATTTTTAATCAGATTACATATATTTTCTCACATAGTGTTCGCTATTTTAAATCAGCCATTAGCATTTTTCATTTTTACTTTCACATTTATATTCATAGAATATAATGTGAAAGTATTGCGATGCCCTGTTTGGATTAACCCCAGACTCATAATCAGTATTCCTCAAAGCGATTATATAGTTGTAATTTTCTTGCAGAAAAAAATAATAAATAAATAAATTTGAATTGTAAGAATTGTTAAATTTTTTAATCAATTTTTTAGTAATTTCCATTGAAAAAAAAAGGATTTTCGAAATAACAGTAATCAGTAATTATTAAAGAGTGAAAATTCTGGTACATGATTTTACAAATACAATAAAAAAAATCATTCAAATATAATACGAAGTTTTGCATTTCTTATGTCTAACTCCACTAATATGTTATGTTGAGAAAAAATTGCCGATATTAATATCTACTTTACTTCTATAAGGGATGGCCTTTGAAAATATCGTAAATCTCCAGACAGCGTACTTAGTCTTGAAATGTTTACTTTTCTTCAAATTTTATTTGTTCATTCTTTTAATTATTATTTGTTATTTTTCTAGAAGATAATTTATATTTTGGACTTCTTTGTATTTTTGGTAATAATTAATGTACCTGAAACAAGTTCAGGTGTTGATTAGCCAGCTTAGCACAGATATGTTTGTATACGGATTTCCGGTCCAGCGGTTCTGAATTATACTTTGTGGGATATTCATAATCAATAAAATTTGGTATAAAATAGATTTTCTTGTATTATTTAAAACTAATTGAGAGAAATGATATTGCCAAAAGAAAATATAATTACAGTATTTTTATCTGAACAAGTGTACATAGGAGTCACCTATGAATATGGGCTTTGTTTAGTGCAGGGGTTCCCAAACTTTGAATCAGAAAATGATAATAAAATTCAATTCATAAATAGATAAATTCTCTCTAAACGTTAGCAGGTTTTAAATGAACGTTTTAAGATTGTATTTTTTTTTTATAAAAGATTTTATAAATTACAACTTCGATTATTTGCTCATAAGAATTGGAGATTTCAGTTATTTTGTCATTGATCATATCATCAGAACTTGACCAAATTAATATGGAACCACCCCTAAGGTACCACCTTTCCGATAAAAAAAGAATCATCGAAATCTGTCCACGTGGCAAAAGATTCTCGCTGAACATCCATAATAATGAATAAATAAATAAATAGTTAGGTATCTTGACTACCTTGGAGCTATACTGATCCAAACGCAGAAAGAATCATTAAAATCGGTTCATAAACAAAGAAGTTATGGGTGAACAAACATACATAACAAAAAAGGTCCAATACCAATGAAATTTATATGGTACCAATCGGAAACTATACTGAACACAATGCAAAAAAATCATCCATATCGGCTCACAATTGGCCAAGAAATCAGGTAAAATAGACACACAAAAAAATTCAGTCGAATTGATAACCTCCTCCTTTTTTGAAGTCGGTTAAAAATATATGTACAGGCTAAGATTTCATAGATCGGGTGTTTGAGTGACTTCGGATAAATCCTAGGTCACTTCATTATTACTACTAAGTAAAAGTATGTATACCTAATCATAAGTAAGAGATAAAAATAAATAATAAATAAATTTTTAGCTTCTCTCTAGTTAGGCCAAATGTCTTACTTCAATTAATTATGAAGCTTCGCGGCCCACCTGTGAAGACGTCGCGTCGCATAGTTTGGGAACATCTGGTTTAGTGGAAGAAGTGATGATATAGACTAATAGAGCATGATTTCGGCTAAAAAAATAATGTCAGGAGACATAAAAGTAAAATTTGATTTTTTTTTATAAGAAGATTTAAATAATTGGGGATATGGGATGCCAGACATTTAGAGAGGTCAAACAGCTGGCGGGGGACAGAGTCGAGTGGAGACGGATTGTTGCATCAAACCAGTCTTAGGACTGTATACCCAATGATGATGAAGAAGATTTAAAAAGGCACAAGACCATGTGACTTTAGTATGCAAGAGAAAAAGTAGAGAGGGCAATATAACTCTAGCAACTTAAAAGGATTTGGTCGAATTGAAAATTTCATAAATTCGGGAAAAAAATAAATTGCTCTATATATTATCTACTTAGTCATCCTTTCAATATTACAATTGAAAGAAGCATATTGTGTTTAGAATGATATCCAGCTTTTTTTTATAATAAAAGTGATTTCTATGAAAATAGTGAAGAAATATTACTTACTCGGCATTATTCATCAATTTCGTTCACTGGTGAAGATAGATCCGCCTTAGCTAGGATAATTAGCCTACCACACATGCTAGTGCTTATTAGAAGGGTCGGAAAGAAGAAAAAAAATGGAAATTATTAAGAAAGGAATTTGGAAAAGGGATTCAGAACTGGCTACTAGCTACTTTCTAAGATGGAATTCTGATCCGGTCATATTATTACTACATTGTAAATTTTTATTCTTTATTTCTTATTTGAGTCAAGAATAACAGTAAATTCAGATACAAAAATTAATAGAAACATTCAAATAAATAAAAGGTGTTTTTTAAGAGGTTCACAACTTTAAATTAAAATAAAACAAATAAAAATATTTTTTAATATCAATGAAACTGGCTTTATTGGGAAGATAATTTTATGCCATTAATGTTTGAATATGATTTCGGCCATGTGGCCGCCGCAGCTTGCGCGTAGATGGCGCATTCTGGATTTCCAATTTTCACACACTTTTTGCAGAAATTGCGGCCGTATTTCGCCAATAATTCGCCGAATGTTGTGTTCCAAGTGTTCAATCGTCTCTGGTTTATCAGCTTAGACAAGTGACTTGACATGTCGTTTATCTTCACTCTTCGCCGAAAAACCAGAGACGATTGAACACTTGGAACACAACATTCGGAGAATTATTGGCAAAATACGGCCGCAATTGCTGCGAAAAGTGTATGAAAATTGGAAATCCAGATTGCCCCATCCGCGCGCCAGCCGCGGCCGAAATCATATTCAAACCTTAATGGAGTAAAATTATCGTTCCAATAAAGCCAGTTTCATTGATATTGGAAATATTATTCTTTTTTTTTATTTTAATTTAAAGTTGTGAACTTCAAAAAAAACACCCTTTACAGTAAATTTGTATTTCAAAAAGAAAATTAATTAATTTGAATATTAATATCAAATAAAAATTGTAGGAAATTCTATCTTTTATATTCAAAATAAAGTCATATTTTCAGGGAGAGCTTTTGAAGGACTGAAGAAGTAGAAATTTGAAGGACTGAAATAATAGCTTTGTTTTATGATGAACCTGTGTTAGCGTTGTTATAGATTTTAATATAAATTTAAGTTAATGTTATTTAGTAAATAGGTACATATGAATGTGTTATAGATGTTTGACTGTTAAGATAAAAATGCAAAAATATCATAAAGAAGAGATAAGGTTGAAATGGCGAAGTAAATAGTATAAGAATTAAGATGTCAGAAAATGTTTGAAAAACAAATAGGATTCTATAGGTGTCTACTAAAATGAAATTTATTTTTTAAAGAGTGGGCTTTTAGTGATACATTAAAGGTTATGCTAATAAGCATTCTTTCTTAAGTTTAATATGAGGGACTGAAAGTAGGTGTAATTATTTCCAAACAGAGGAGGGAATATTTTACAAAATGTAAAATTTTTAGATTGATTTCGAGTTTAATATATATTCTTAAAATTTATAGGGTAGCTAGTAACAAAATAATAATTTAGTAAATTACTTAATTACTATTATTTATTATTTTTAATTCACTCTACACTTTTGGTTATCACTGGTAGACCCTCCTCAGTAGTAAAAGTCGTATTAGTTTCTGAAGATTGTCAATATAAATATTTTTTCTTAAAGATATAACATTCATACATACATCTTGATCTAGAAGATGATGAAAAATGAGATCTTTATATTGGGGTCCATTCATAAAATACGTCAAGTCAAAAATAAAAAAATATTTTTATAATGGTTTGTGAGGATTCCTATAAATATCTCATTAAGTAGAACTATGCTAGTTTTTTTTTTTTTTTTTTAATTAATTCCCTTTAAAAAGACGGCATGGCAACCCATTTTAGCACATTTTCTTAGCAGCCTAATTTCAATCAAATGCTTATATTAAAATGATTTTAAAAAATCACAAAATTGGTCATTCTCTCATTATCAACGACAAATAAGAACGAATTTGCTATCTCAAGTATTTTGGAACGGCAATCTCGGAATACCGTCCGACTCGCCCTTGGCCGGCTTATTAATAGAGTATTAAGGAAACACAAATGGATATGTTTTAGAACCTTTTATTTTCTGAGCTTGTTTCCTTATAAATAATGTTCAATCTAAATTAGCATATATATATAAGTATAAATATATATATATGGCATGCGGTCCATGGATGCTGCGGATGCGGCGCATCCCCCAAATTCCAAAATGTCAAGAGTATATTCATCCGTGTTATATTTAAAAATTTGTAAAATTTTAAAAACACTTTCAATAAATACTATATACTAATTTTTTTCATATTCTTTAAATTTGCTATCTTGTGGAAAATACATTGATTTTAAGAAGTTAAAAAGAGAATTGATTTACATTTACTCGTCCTATGACTTTCATTTAAAATATATAAATTGCATTAAAAAAATTAATCATGAAAGATTAACTAAAAGATTGGGCAAAAGTATTTGCTTTAATGAAGTCCATTTGAATATTCTCTCTATAACGAGTATCGTTTTGGTCCGAGTGCTAAAGGCCAATTCTAGAATAATAGAAATTAAGAAATTAATCTCAAATAGTCTGAAACACGTTTGAACTTGTATTTGTCATTCTTGCAATACACATTAGCTCTAAAGAAAAAGAGATCATTGTATCCGCTCTTTCTAGTTATTTTCAACGTTCAGATTCTAATGAAAGAATCGCTCACCCGAATATCAAATAATAAAAAAGTCAAGACTCGGTACACTAGAGCTGCCCTGGTAATGATTAATAAACTTAAATATAAAGTGTTCATTTCGTGCTATAATACAATATAAAATCCTATTAAAATCTTAATAGAATAATTCAAAAAAATATCTTCTGCCTTTTGAACCAGATGTTGCAAAATCTAATCAGTAGGTACATAGTAGGGAGGACGTTCAAAAAACTTTTTGACTTTCCATTCTTGGGTTATTGTGTGTATCGGTATTCAGACAAATCATGAGAAAAAAATCATAGTTGAAAAATATTTTTCTCCGCGTTTCAGACATTTTAAAGCACAACTGGAAAATATTTATTTTTTTTGCGTGATTTAATTCATTTATTTTGTATTATGCCTTCTACGAGCGTGTCGTAGCTATAATATGGCATCCTCAACTAATTCTTTTTTTAGAAGCTCTGTGTTAAATTCATATGGATGGGCCATCCAGTTTATTTGGCCCTATCAATTTATTTTATTTTACAAAAAAAAAAAAAAAAGAGTAGTTCTTTTGATTACTCTCAGCAAAATGTGATCAATACACTGGAGAAATGGGCCGGCTGAAGGGGTTTTCCAGTGGGCCGGTCGTTACTGGGTAGGAATGAATAATTTTTCGCGCACGAGTATCCCCCATCCGAAAAAGTAAATTCATTAAGGCCGTTCAATTAAAATTTTCCAGGGCCGGCTAAATCTACCAGTTCACTATTAGATCAATAGCTGGAAAATTGTAGTATAATATGTATGAATAGGACAAATTATATGTAATTTCTGCCCCAGGATAATAGAGAAAATTCTCTGAAAAACAAAATTTCTAAAAGATAAGGTATAGCTGAAATGTAAAAGAGTTCAAAAAATGTATAAAAAATATTATGCTATCTGACCTTACATATTACAATATTACTGGCCAATCTGCTCTTATCAGATGGCCATGTGAATGGTTTCAACTCTATAGAAATCCTGAGCCAAGATCTAATTTTAAGGATTGGAAGTCAATAATGCTATTGGCTATCTGTTGCCATTCCAAAGAATCACTTTATGGTGACCTCAGCATTGAATCCAAACCTGTTTTGTGTTGAAATTTGATTGAGATGCTTGTTTGTTTAAATAAGAATTGTCCAGCCGCCCACTATAAGAATCCGACTAAAGATGCGTTCTCATATTTTTTTTTTAATTTACTATTTATTTATTTATTTGACATCGGAAAAAATGCTCATTTGGTCAGATCTTAAGCGAATATTTTATATTTAGGTATTTAGGCGTAAGTTGGCTTCTCTATCTACTTTTTCGTCGTGTCAATGTTGCCTGAATTGAATTTTTTAACCTCCAGAATAAATATAAGCTAAAACGGAAATTTGCTTTATCACTAACTGTAAATAATTTTATATTCCAAAAAATAAAAAAAAAAAAACTCAACTCTTAAGGTGATATAGTTTGTTGTCTAATACAAAGCTTGTCATGTATTTACGAAAGATTGATTACATAGTTGAAACTTAATATTAACAGGTACAATATTTAGAAAGAGATGTAATTACTTCTTTAGGGAACCAAAATGGGAGAGTTTAAAAAAATATTTATCGAAATAAATCCTTAAATACGAAATGTCCCATACACCATCCGTCTAAGTCGAAAAAACCACACACCCTATCGAGTAGGGTACTTTTAAATAAAGTTTTGAAATCCTATTAAATATGTTATTTTGTAATTTTTTAATCCCCCAATGGTTCCCATTATTTCTATAACTTGACCTCACTGTATGTTGGAGCTGTGCAACCCTTTGATTTAGAAATACATATAAAATGATGTGGCTATCCTCATAATTTTACCATACACCTATCCGCTCTCTTATATTTAATATGGAATAAAATAGTTTGTAATCATTTACTAAAAAACTCCCCACTTAATTAATCATATTTCCTTTTAAACGTGGGACTCTTGAGGGATTCTCTAGTATTTTTGTTTGAAAATATTAGCATTTTAATTATTTATGACCCTCCCCCCCCCTTTCTTAGGGTCACTATTACTTTCACACAAAGAGTATTACTTAAGGTCGTATAGAGTGTGCCTATATGCGAAATTTCGTACCAAACGATCAAAGGGTCTATGATTTATTTTGATAATTATTTTTTTTTTTAATTCTCCCATTTTGGTTCCCTAAAGAAGTAATTACATTTCTTTCTAAATATTGTACCTGTTAATATTAAGTTTCAACTATGTAAATGCTACGGATAAAGTTAAATCTACCAAACCCTGGCTACCTATGTGTCTTCAGAGCCGATTTTTTTTTTTTAATTTTGGTTTTACTGAATTCTTATTAATTATCATAGAGAATCAATCAGTCCTATGATTGGTTTGACGCATCCAATCTCTTCCATTCATCTTTATCCTTTTTACGTCTAAAATTTAACTCCAATATTCTTCATTTTTATTCATTTTTTATAACATTTTTTACTTTGTCGGTATTGTTATAATGCATGAAAAAAGTTTTTTTTTTGCTTAGTATTTTCGAACTATTTCAAAAACGTCTAAAACAATTTTGATGAAAAAAAATTGAGCTGATTGGGTCTTGAATATCACGTATTTGTATAGTGAATCAAAAAATGTATATTTTGTTTATTAGGCCTCCGAGGAGCGGGCCGCCTCTTACAAGATAAAATATATGTACATAAATTTATTTACTAACTTCACACTTTCAGCTTGAGAATAAATAAATTCAGATTCAGAGCGAGTCGCTGAGAGAGCCAGGATTAATCCTGACTTAAAGAGATATTAATTATTTTGTCAAAATGTCTGTTAGTGGTTTTGTTAGTACGTGTGTTGTGTACACTCTAGATCAAAAGCCAATGAAGATTTTGAAAAAAATTTCTTTTGAAATTAAGAACTGATTAGATTTTGGTTGTAATCGGACCAAAAATTGGATGAGAGGGGTTAAAAATGTGAATCCTTTGTCCGATTCGGACCAAATTTTGCACGTTTATACTTAGACAATTATTTTATTCAAACTTGGTCTATTATTTACTTACCATAATTACTTTTTATCAAAAATACATTTCACTAAAATTATAAAAGGAAATAAAGAAATAACCTTCACATATATATATAAAAATAAAAAACATAGCTTGCATGTTGAATAGAAAAATATATGAAGAAATCTACGTAAAATTTCTCGATTATATTCCATATTTGTAAATGGCAAGGATTTTTTAAAGCCCTATACTACACTTTGAAACTTTTTTTAATCAAGGAAAAACTGATATCCTCGCATTTAGCCTGCGGCGATTTTCTTGGTCAAGGAGAACTGAAATTGAATGGGATTCCTACTCCCTTCAAAAACAATCAGGTATTAAATAGAGTAGAGATTCTTGAAATCTCTTTAAAAATATAATTTTACAAAATAATTATTTTAAAATTAATAATTGAAGATAAAATATTTAAATGCTTTAATAAAATTATATCTCTTGTCTTCCATCTCATATTTAAGAAATGATTCATAAGTGATTAACGGAAAGAGATATCTAGATTAACTGAAAAGAATAACAAAAAAAGTTATTTTACCTCATTATTAATTTATTATACTTTTTTCCTACCCAATGTTTTTGTTTTTTCATATTTTACTATTTCTAGATATTTTTTTTCGAGAGGTTAATCAAAAATAACCTTGACATATCATGTACTGAGAAATTGTATCTAGTAACTACTAACTTTCTTTCATTTAACTTTTATTCATCAAAATAATATTTGAGTTGTGTTGAAAAAATAGTTTTAATAAAATAGCCATTTTTTATATTTAAGAATTTTTTTTATTAAATCAATTTCAAATATAAAATACAGAATAAGATAAATAGAAATAAATTCTATGATGACCCGAAAGATTTGTGTTATCATTTTACAAATACAAATCAATTAAGGAATCGAATATATTTATAAGTAGAGAGAGGATAAAGAAAAAATCAAGACTTAATGAAGAAGACCCCTCGTAGTTAATTTAATTTAATTAAGTGACTATAGCCTATAGTCTATAGGAGAATTTAAAGATTCTTCTTGTGCTGACTGGGTATAGCTAGGTTCGTGTTCAATATAGGGCCGAAATACAAAGCCTTTTCTTACCTTTTATATAACAAACTATTTTCCAATGAGCAACAAAAATATTTTCTATATACCAAAAACGAGCTTGAATATTTCTTAAAATTAAATTAAATCTTTAGACCACTATAACTTCTTTTCATTCCAAGCATCCGGCTATTTTTAATCTGATCCCTACATAGAAGACATAATTTTATAATAGTATCGTAAATTGGCTGATGGCTAGAAGAGCCAAAAAGCCAAAAAAAAAAACTTCTTTTCATAAAGAAAATTGCGTTAAAAATTGCACGAATCACTAAAGTTTTGGTGGCAGGGTACCGAGTTTTGAAAAAGATGACTAATTCTACCAATATTATTATAAATATATAAAAATTATTAAATAAAATAACTAGTAAATAAAAGTTGATTCGTAAAATATTCTTAAGACTTATAACAGGTTCTTGGTCAAAATTTTGATATAAAATAATTTATACGATGAATTTTAAAAAATTATTATTTTTCTTCAGAGATCATTATATTTAATTTATCACTCAAAACAATAATGTGTCTATTCATATTCATAAAGAAGTAAAGTTATTAATCTTAGCTTTTTGACGTAGGTGCAAATAATTATAAATGGCAATGACTAGATTTATGTTATAAAAATCAATGAGACATATTTAACGCATGCATAATTTTAATTACTGGATGATAATAGTGAAATAAATTCCATTCATTTCCATTTTCTAATAAATCTTTGTTGTAATAGGTGTTACATAAATCTGACTTAAGAATGAATCATTATCATAAAATGAGTATTTAGACCGTTTGTGCTATGGTGAATACAAATGTATAGAAAATTGTGATGTTGAGGAATTTAATACAGAATTATAAAAAAGTTTACAGGAAATAACCGATTTGAGCCGGTTTGACTAGTATTGAATATTTGATATCAAGAGTCAATCCATTCTGCTCGTTGCCTACGAGCTCACAATCATGCTTTCTTATCTGAGAACATGATGTATTTAATTAATTAATTAATTCCTTTGTGCTATGAATTATTAATTTTTTTATAAATATCTATTATTTTCAACACCAGTGATTTTTTTTGTTACGTTTCAGTTTACTTTTAAGGAAATATTTTTAAACTCTTAAGGCAGGGGTGTCCAACCTTTTGGCTTTCACGGGCTACAATTGAAGAAAAAAAATGTCTCGGACCGCGGATAAAATATTATAATTCTATTGATATTTTTTATTCAAAAAAGATACTTAATAGGTAATGTAGAAATAAGAACTTTATAATATTTTTAGCTCATAGTGAGCTTCTAATTTTAATTTTCGTAAATTTATTTTTGAAAATAGCTTCTCGTATATGTAAATACATACTTACAAAAAGTGATATTATGTATTAATATTTGTTTATATTTTTTCCTGACTAGATAATTAATATAAAATTATAATAAAGATACAATATTCAATTTTTCTTTTAGATTGGTAGATAACTCATTTTTGTTCTGGAACATTCAATCAGAAAGTTTGCAAATAGAAAATTTATTTCTAATGAAAATGGAGTCGAAATTAGACCAAAGATGATTATTTTTTCGGAAATCTAAAATCTAGTTTCAGATTTAAAATTACGACTTTTATTTTTCGAAAACTTCACAGTAGATTTTCAGATTTCCTATTTTAGAGAAAAAAAATTATCAGGCAAAATTGTTGTGTGTTTTCCAGAATCTACATATAAATCTCAATGTTTTAAGGAATTTTATGACTTTATATGGGCCACGGGTTGAACAGCCCTGGTTTAAATCGAATGGAATTAAAGAAGGATATGAGGAATTATAATTTATTTTTTAAAAGGGCCACTGATATAATAATCCCTGACTATCCATTATCTATTGACATGTAAGAACGTGCAAAGATCTAAAAGACAAGTCCTGACAAGTTATAGTCCAGGAAAGAAATTATCAATTAATTGTGATTGTTCTAAAAAACCCCAATTCCTTGTCTTCTTGTACTAGAATGATATAACTATAGACTTGGTTAGTGTCGTAGCATATAAATTACTGAAATAATAAATACTTTAGAAAATTAAAATATGAGAAGAAAAATAATTTTTAAATATTCGAAACTTCATTATACTTCATTGTACTAGAATGATATAACTATAGACTTGGTTAGTGTCGTAGCATATAAATTACTGAATTAATAAATATTTTAGAAAATTAAAATATGAGAAGAAAAATAATTTTTAAATATTCGAAACTTCATTATTTTTTTTTATCATTTATAAAGTTGAGCTTATAATTTTGCTTTTAGTGAATTTTATTCTTGAAAAAAGCTTCACGTATATATTTTTAGATGTTTTTTGAAGCTTGGAGATTTTCAAATCACTAAACTTAAAATTATGAAAAAAATCTACAAATACGTTTACTCTCTCTTTATTAAAGAAAAATAGGTCGATTTTGATATTTCAAATTTTTTGTAAGAAATAATTTATTGCTTTTAGGGGCCATTCATAAAATACGTTCCCAAACAGGGGGAAGGAGGGGTATTGCTTATCATGATGATATGTGACAAGGAGGGGGGGGGGGGGACTAAGGAAATGTGACTTTCGCAGTTCATCAATTTTATTTTATTTTTTTCTTAACTTTTTTTTTATTAATTTTATTAAAATAGAGGGTCAAGCTCTTGTGAGGTTATATATGGTATGTTAGGGGGGTTCCAGAAAATGTGACTCAGTATGACGGTCCAAAAAGGTGAAATTTCGGGTGACATATTTTATGAATGGCCGCTTAGATTAAATCAGTAAATCTAATATAATGAATAAAACATAATAGAAATTAAAATCTAAATTTAAAAATTATTCTGCATTCTTCCAAAAAATAATGAAACAGCTAATCACAGATAGGCCCATATAGTCGTCGAAAGATTTTATAGTAAACATGTGAGCGACAAAATTGCCGCTTATGTGCGTTTACCATAACGATGACCTAGATATATTCTTTATCTATTTATCTACTATTTCAATGAAAAAATATTATACAATTTCACAATTTATTCTTTCCTCTCCTTTTGAAAAACTCTTATCTGTATAATTTGTGAGTTACGAGGGGTGTTTGATTTCCGTAAATTAGATAATTGGCTCCGATTGGGTGAGATTACCTTGAAGGGTCTGGTCCATAGGCGAGGGACTAGGCCAAGGATAGACAGGAAGAGGCCTCCGAAGCAGGAAAGACCCAATCCATTGCGGAGGGGACTTAAGGGCCAATCGGCCCGTGGCTCATTCGCACCAATAACTCAATCTTGCAACTTGGGTCGTTCTCGCGTTAATTGGACGCCGCTCGTCGGCTATTATGCAGCCCATTAGCGGAGGCGGCAATTTGCTTCTAGATCACACTTTTCGGAATTTAAAGTGTATCCGGGATCTTATCTTTTCTTTCACACAATCACAATTGGGGGTGATAGTTTGAGAGTTCACGTTCAAACATGAATGTAATAATACTTTTTTCAATGAACTTAGCGTTTAGCTTTTTGTTTTAATTAATAACAGGAAATTATTCGGATTAGAGAAAGATAATTAATTGCTCCTCCTTTGTTAAGCATCATTTTATATTAGTATGAATTAATACGAATTACATGGCGAGGTCAGGGAATTTTTTTTCAGCCATTAATCTTTTTTTTACATATGATTTTACTTCAGATCAAATAATAAAATCTACAATAAATTTAAAATTTAACTTAACATATTCACACCACGTGACTTTACTATTACCATTTATAATTTTATATACTTAAATAATTACATGAATTATTTATTTATTTAGAGGAAGATACTCTGAAGCATTTTGCCTCTTAGGCTAGAAAATACAGGTCAGAAAGAAAAATAATTTCCTTTAGACTTCAGTTGGATGCATTAACAAATAAAAAAAGAACAAAATATATAAACTTAATACAGTAATAGTAGTATTAATGAAAATAATGCGATCTTAAAATTTTATTTATTTTTTTTTTTTTTAATGCAATCGAATGCAAGAAGGGGTGCACCAGTAAAGATGCAGCCCCTATGGATCTCGAAAGACCCTTGCATTACCGAAGAGAAGAGAAAGTTGAAGATTATAGGTGCTGGGAAAGATAGAGGCTGGAAGAGAGTTCCAGTTCCTTGAAGTCATGGGGATATAGGTATAAATATCTTCTGAGTCGAAAAAAATGTTTTTTGTGAATCTGTGCAAATGATTTCCTGACTTGACTGTTAGAACAATATTTATAAAATCTTGAATATGGAGGCTTGACTCTAATATTGCGCTCCCATTTTTTTAATTTTTACAAGATATATTATTTAAATTGATAAATATGCCTTGAAAATTCCCCAAGACGCCTGGTCACAGGCGAAGATGAAACCAAAACACCCCGCCGTAGCAATGGCGGCCTACCTCCAGGATATGACTAATGACTATGCGAATAACTTGAGAAAAAGAAAAGTTGTTACGAATGACGGTTGGTGAATTTTCAACCATTGGATGCTGTAAAAAAGTACCCTTCATTTTTCGAAATTTTATTTTAATCTTCGCTTTTTTGCAAATTTCATCGAATACGGCATCATTTTCGTTATTTTTCAAATTTAACATTAGATTTTTTTAAATATATTTTGGGACCTTTGCTTCAAACGGATACTGCTTTGCGAGATTGGGGGTAGGAGTAAGAAATTAATTCTTGTGACTTAATTGAACTCCACAGTCCCTGAGATGGAAATCGACCATCTTCCACAATGAAACAGCCTGTCCTATAAGAAAATCTTAAATTTCTCCTAATTCTATTTCTATAAGCAAGCTATGACTTGTCTATATGACTCTTAGTTATTTTGGATCTTATATATTGAGAGTTTTTAGAAATGGATTAGTCCAAAGGTTATCGAATCATCTTTATTTATTCCTTCTATTTATTATTACTATTTTAATATTTCCTCAGCGAGAACAATTTTAATTTTACTAAAACTTGTCTGGATTTGTCTTTGATATCCTTGAACTGGAAGATATACTAGGCAGAGACTTCAAACCTTCTATCCGCACCCTTTCCGGAAAAATCATTCATTTGTCTCTTTAAACTATGCAACAATTTTATTTTATTTCGAGAACCAATATACTAGTACTTATCGACACAAAAAATGTTTTTTATAGAAACATTTAAAATTACGGATAATAATTTGAAAATTTAAACATCCTCCTGAATTTATGAAAATACTCTATATGTTTAAAATTTTAGGGATACACCGCATCCACAGCATCCATGGACCGCACGCCACTTATTGATACCTATAATATATTGTGTAACAAAAACACTAAAGATAATTTATTTTTATATATCTATATATTTCTATTAAGATTATAATAATTTTTACTAAGTTATATAATTTTGAAAAATATATTTTTTTCGTATTTTCTGATGTTAATTTTAAGAAATCTGAGATAATTAGTAGTACTTCTTCATATGTATATACTATATATAGAAGCATTCTATTATTATATATATTATTACTAGAAAGCTGAAGATATACATTTGACGATTTTGTAAAAATCAACTGCTCATATTTTTATGTAGAATATTTTGTTTCAAATATTTATACGTTTCATAAAAACATTAATCTTGAAAATATTAAAGAAGCACTCTGTTAAAAACTTTTTTTTCAATCTATGATCCAAAATAATTGTTAAATATTTTTAAATCAAATCAAAGTAAAATTAGAAAGAGATATACACAGCAAGGTGCAAGAAGCTTTATAGCCATATCAAGCTACTGAGACACCAAAAATTATAATATATTTTTATTTGGAATCTAAAGGCTTTATTCAACGCGGTTCCCCACTCGATGAGTTAAGTAAAAAAAAATTAGTTAACCCTTTTTTCAGTTGCATTTTATTAATTTTTTTATTTTGACAATTGGCTTATTCTTAGATCATTAAACTTTAACTACATGCCGAATTTCAAGTTCTTAGTTTTATTAGAGCTCTTAAAAATAATATTTGGCCCGAAAAATCGATTCAATATCGTACTTTGCCAAGACAGACTCGACTCACACTTGTCCCAATTATTTCAATAGTTACTACAAATAAAAATTTCCTTAGTTTTTGTAACCTTTAATCATTTTTTTTTAAGTGAAATATTTTTATTATATTCGTCTCCTAAAATAGACCATAATTTATTAAATATTTCAAACTTTATAAATAAAAAAATATTAAGGCTTGATCAGCTATCAAAACTTTTTCTTAATAATAATAAAATGAGATTATTTATTTATTTATTTTCTTCAAAAGTTTCTTCCCATTATAAATGAAGCTTTTTTAAAAGAAATTAGCACATTCATGTCCTTACCTTTTGAATTGGTGAAGTTGTCGGAATCAATTAGTTGATAATATATCTGAAAAATAAAAAAGGGAGATATGACCCTGATTCTTTAGTCTTCATTTAAACTTCAACCAAGATGGAACATATAAGTTCGAAATTAGATCCAAAGATACAGCCCAAATTTACGCTCTTTCATACGTAAGTATCTAGAAAATTTTATTTTAATTCATTATTTAAGTTTCTAACAAAAAAAGAAAACACCAAAAATTTAAGAACTTAACACATTTTTTGCCAGATTTCTTAAATTTGGCTTGAATTAGTGAATGGCAGCACACTGTAGTTCAGTCAAGCAGTTATCTGCTAATCTTAAGGTACCTTTACATTTTAAAAATTTGAATAATTAGAAAATCATAAGATGGTGTCATCTTATTAAATCCGATGGAATGGAATATTTTTAATTATATGTCAGGGGTGGCCAGGTGGCCCGGATTGCTGTTACTGGCACTCGGGTTCGATTCCCGAGGAGGTGAAAAACAACCCCTCTGACATATAATTAAAAATATTCCATTCCATCGGATTTAATAGATGACACCATCTTATGATTTTCTAGTAAATTTGAATCTGTTACCATCAACAAATTAATATCTTTCATATTTAAATAATTATTTAATTCTCCGTATAAGTCTAGTCGAAAAAGGAAATCTACATTTTTAAAAATTTAATTATTCGATTCAATTATTAATTTCTAAAATCCTAATCAAGATGGACACTTATAATATGAACTTCTAGTGGTTTTACAGTTAAATTGAAGAAAAAAGTGAAATCATTTTAAGTCTTGATACTTTTTTTTTATAAATTTTAGCGACTTGGCGATTTTTGTCAACGAACAATTCAAGCTAAAATGTTGACATCTGGCATAGAGATAGACTTCATTAATACAAACATGTAGGTCTAATGTGAGCTCAGCTACCACAGTTCGAGAGCTCCCAAAAAAAAACGATTCGATTTTTTCAGATATTCCTTTTTTTATTTTTTAGGAAGTTCTGGAATTTAAAAATTTTAAATCTATCTTCGTAAAAAAAACACCAGAATGAACTTTCTACAGTTTTCTCTTTATTAGCTAAAGATATTATGTATTCTTCAGACACTGAGGAGACAGAAAAAAATGAATGAACCCTTCTCCACGTTTCAGACACTTCTAAATGCCATAACCATAAGCGAAAAAAAGTAATTATTTATGAACAATTGGATGTTGATGAAGGCAGTCCAAGGTGGTTGTAAAAAAATAGACTATATCAGTTTTATTATTTTACATTTATTCGATAACCGACGTTTCGAGATTTACTCTCCTTCTTCAGGGTAACGAAAAGTCAATGTTACCCTGAAGAAGGAGAGAGTAAATCTCCGAAACGTCGGTTATCGAATAAATGTAAAATAATAAAACTGATATAGTCTTATTTTTTTACAACCACCTTGGACTGCCTTCATCAACATCCAATTGTATATTTATACCAGTCCGTCTCCTAAAGAAAAACTCTATCAATTATTTATGAATTTTGAAAAAATGATCCCAAAAACATTATTACTATCGTGTGATCACCCTAATGGGCTAAAGAGATCGAATGGAGGTCAGTGATTGGCCGTACTGTGCAATGCGTTAAATAAATACGTGAGAGTTTAAAAATAATTTAAAATCAAAAATTTTCAAACACGCCTCGTAGCCAGCAAGATGCTCGCCGAAAGCGGACGTCGCAGCTGGTAAATATATGTATATTTTAGAATAAAACGGGAAAAGTTAGAAACATATCTAGTTTCTTTGAAGCTCTGCAGGATCAATGATCAAATCTAATAATTTTATTGGCTTATTTAGGAGAAACCAAGCGGTCCTTCTTTAAAAATTTAAATAAAGTACTTTACTCTTTTTTCATGTTCTTTGAGTTGTAATATTGATGTGTTGATTAGAAGATATTGGCGAGAATCACAGGCGCTAACTAACGGAGAAGTTAATGTATTATTCTTATGGGAAAATAGAGTTTGCCACCCTAATAACATTTTGCCAATAGATGTCACGAGAGGGATTCGCTATTACATTACAAGTAATTATTAATTTTATATAACTCGAAAAGATAAGTCACACATCGTTTTTGCTAATAGGTTGATGACATGTCAGCTTTTAACTTAATTTATTTCAATAAATTGATTGATAACACTAGGAAACGTTTCTTTTTTTAAATAACATCATTTAGGACATAATGATAAAGCATTATTCATATCCTAGTCCAATTTTAATTTTGATTGAATTAAAGCAGGTAATTTTTCTTAGTTGAAAAATCATTTGTTAAAACGACAAATGGATAGATTTTGATTGAGATTTTATGAAATAAACTGAAGTAAATTATTTCCTTGCCAAGAGGCAATTTATTTTTCCACGTCTATGTTGCGTGTTCATTCTTTCAATCAGGTTACAAGATTCGGAGTCTTCAATTTTAATTTTGTTCCTTGAAACGTTTTTTCAATTCTTTTCAACGAAATGACCCCCATTCTCTTCCTTTAATGAAACCCTCAAGTGGATTCGATTTTCGATGCATTCGGATAAGTCAGGTGGTTAAAAGGATTGCTAATTTAACGATTATTTATTAAATATAAAATTAGTGAAGACATGTTAAGTGCTCCAAGGAGTTTTCATAATTGAAATAGCTAATACTATTCTAGTCTAAGGGAGTATTTGATCTAGAGGAGATCAACAAAGTGCTTGTTTCGATAATGATGAATGTAAATGATTTTCAAGAGTCTTTTTTTAATCAGCTTCGACAATTTCGAGATCACTATGGGAAAACAATATTTTTTTTATTACCGTAAGTAATTTATTGCGTTTATATTTATTCAATTCTTTCATTTTAAGAAATCAAAAATTAATTATCGAAGAAATTGATTCGATTCTATAAATTCTTATTTCTCTATTTCATTACATATTTTTCAAAATTATCATTTATCACACTTTAAACACTTAAGAGAAATTAAAAACATTGTACAAACTTAAGTAGTTGAAAAACGCCCTCGGGTTCAATATAAATTGGTTCATGTCCATAATAATATTATAAACATTTTCCCAGAGATGTGGAGAATAATTAAAAAAAGACAGTCAAATACTATATAGTCAGATGTTTCGTCCATTTATTTCGACTTTTTCAGCAACTCCAATCTGGATGTGGCTTTATTACAGAGGTTCTCAACCTTTTTCTTCCAATGAACCCCTTCTGCAATTTTGTAAGAATGCCATTCCCCCTTTTCCAGGATTTTCTAACTCAAAAAGTTTATTTCAAATAATATGCTTTTAATATTTAAAATACGGTATCATATTTTAATTTAGAGATAAAGAAAGATAAGTAATATTTACCTAATGAGAAAGCTGGGATTGTTTATTTATTTTGCATGTTCATTAATACGTTCTTTAAAACATTTAAAATTTGTACACAGATTAATTCCCCTCCTTGAAATACTAAAATTACCCATTGTGTGTGTGTGGGGGGGGGAGGGGGGTCCACCCCCGATGAGATCACCTGCTTAAATAAATCTGTTGAAATTCATTACTTTTATAATGAATCGAGACACTGAAGATGTTCAAATAAATTGACGAAACTTCTGACTACATTTGCGTGACTTTTTTAATATTTCTTCTCATCTCTGGGAAAATCTATATAATCTTATAATGAATATGAACAATTTATATTGAAACCTAGGAAGTTTACAATTTTTGAATTTTTGTCCACATCCTTACGAAAATTATATGTATAATTGTACAAATTGTTTCTATAAATGTTATTTATATATATACTTTATACTATATAGGTATATATTTTTAATTCCTCTTTGATAAGTATCAAAATTATTGAACGAAAAATCTATTTTTAAAGAAAATGTGCAAAAGACACGTTCAATGCATACATAATTATATATGAAAGTGCAGAACGACTACCTATCTTTCCACACTCACACAAGTGCCTTAAGCACATTTTTAACATGAGTATCAAAAAATGGTCTACCACCAACAGAGTACGAGAGTAATATTGAGAATTGGTGATCTAACTATCTGAAATAAACTGACACGTTCTGATGTGGCCATCCACTTGACTTTACCATACAACCTGGCCCCTCACTAATATTTAATATTTAGTAAAATTATTTATAATCATGTAGGGGGGGGGGGTTAGTTTTTGTATTTTTAGACTTCTGGCCCACGGATTATGTATACAACGTTTGGTTGAGTTTGGTACAAGGTCCTATATTTTAATTTTTTGACCCTACACCCCCCCCCCCCCCATTTTGGGCGGTTTGCTTTTGCATTTTTAGACTTCTGGCGGTCCACTGATTATGTATGAAAAATTTTGTTGAGTTTGCTTAAATGGCCTAAATTTTTAATTTTTAACCCCCCCGCCACCCCTCTTAATTTTTGGTCGATATACACCAAAATCTAATCAGCTCTTAATCTCAATGCATCAAAACTAAGTGAGAAATTTGGTTTTGATATTCACACTAGTTAGTGTATGAGCTAGCTCGTCCACAAAAATTTGGTAACGTGCTAACAGACAAACAAACAGACTAACAGACATTTTGACAAAACAATTATCATTTGAATAATATGATTTTTTCGATTTCACTTATTAGGGCTTTTTTGTAGACCGAAATGCCATGGTTTCGCCCAATTTTTCTAATCAAAATAGTTTCAGCTGTTTTTGAGATATTTCGAAAAAACACTTTTTTCATACGCGATTACAATACTTGACCATACCCTATGTGGTAAAGTAAAAATAATTGTAACTACATATAACTTGATTTGAAACGCTTGTTTTTTCTACTAATAGCGCTTACAACTAAATTAGTACAAAAGTTTTGACGATTTTTATTCTGAGATCCTTATTACTGCAAAGCAAATATGCATTTCAGTAATTTACATCTTAACCTATGGGTTTCGAAGCATATTCGTTGGGTCGTATAGAATCGTTAACCAAATATTTTACTTATTTTCATTAAGTTTAAAAATAAATTTTAATTTATTCAATATTTTTAAAAGTAAAAATATTAAAAACACCTACTTATTTATTAAATTTTCCTTGGATCGAAAAGTATCTTTGTTTATCTTAATTGCTAAAAAAACAATACTTTCCCCATGCTTCGCATTGGATAAAGTAAGAATTATATATGAATCAAAAAAAAGCTTATCATTGTAAATTTGAAGAAAATTGCTCGAGTATAATCTAAAAACAATGAAAAAAAAACTGGGCTTTCTTTAAACCGACTTCCCCAAAAAGGAGGAGGTTCTCTATTCGATTGAATTTTTTTTTTTTTTTTTTTTTTTTTGTGCCTATGTTACCTCATACCTCCGCCAATTCGTCAACCGATTTTGAAAATTTTTTTTGCATTGGGTCCAGTCTAGCTTCCGATTGGTCCCATTTTTTCTTTCGATTTTTTTTCATAGGTATTGTGACCTTTTTTATTAGGCTTGTTTTAGGTTTGTCTCAGACCTAACCTCTCTTGTTTATGAACCGATTTCGATGGTTCTTTTTTTTTTATCCGGAAAGGGGGTGTCTTAGGGATGGTGTCATATTAATTTGGTCAAGTTCTGGAGGATATAATCACTATTAATAACATCACTAGCAAAGAGATAAAATAAAAATTTCTAAGAAAAAATAAAAACCGACTTCAAAAATGAAGTGCAACAAATATAAAGTATATCACTAAAAGGTAGAGTAAAATAATACACATTGTTCCTGCTTGCCAGCAACTAAACGACGAAATATTAACACGAAATTACTTTTTGAAGTTGGTGCCAAACATATACCTTTTATGAATCGCAAACTCGACGGATCTTACTTAGTACGTTTGGCGGGTACGCCCGCTTATAGGTATAGTTTGTTTGGCACCGACTTTAAAAAGTATTTCGTGTTAATATTTCGTCGTTTAGTTGTAACTAAATAAGATAATAATTATTTTATACCTTTTAGTGTATTTTTATATTTGTTGCACTTAATTTTTGAAGTCGGTTTTTATTTTTTTCTTAAAAATTTTTTTTGAGTCGCGAGATGAGCATATTTCTCAAATTTTGGTCGCGGCTTCATAAGGTTAAAAGAACCACTCATTTAGATGATCTTTACAAACTAATGTAATTAATATTTGTTTCCACTGTTATTTACTTTTATCCCATTGATGCTTTAAATTTAAAGTGATATTTTTCAATATGAAATGTCATTTGTGTATTTTAGGTAAAAATTAAATTTTTTCGATCCTAAGTGAAGGTTCATTAGGAAAAACTTGTTTATAATTTAAATCAACTGAATGTATATTGTATACAATATCTATAAGTATAATGATAGTGATAGGTATAATGAGAACGACAAAGGTTTGCTTTATAAAATTATATTTTACCTTGAGCTAAGAAAGTAAATGTTTTATTTTTTAAAACATAATTAACATGTTATCTATAAATTTAAATTATTGATTATATATTATACTTGATAAAAAACGAACTCTTTTCAAGAGTGGAGGTATAATAATTAAAATAAAATAAATAAATAATTTCTTTTTTTGTTAACATTTTTCTTAATTTCCTTTTTCTAGAATTAACAGTATCTTTTCAAAGAAATAATGTTTTTTTTTAATGAAAATGATGAGAGAAGGAGTTACACCAAAAAGGTGTAACCGCTAAAAGGCCTGGGTTGGCCCCTCCATCGTGAAAAGAAGAAGATGAAAGAATTTTATGGGCTGGGCGGGGGTCGAAGGTATCTGTGGATACGGGTCTTAAACAGCTGAAGGTTATAAGTCGCGGGAAAGATGGTGGCAGGGAGCGAGTTCCAGTCTCTGGAGGTCATAGGGATAAAAGAGTTGGCGAAAGCGCTTGTTCGATTTTTATCCAATTTGACAGCGAAGGGGTGCTGAGCGTTCGAAAACCGCGTGTTTCTCGTAAAGAGGGCTTTAGGGGGGATAATTGATTTCAGCTCGACTGAACAGACACCGTGATAGTATCTGTAGTACAGGGAAAGGGCAGAAACGGTTCTTCGGTGAGCCAGGGAGTCGAGTGAGTTGGTTAGAGCCGGGTCTCCTATTAGTTTAATTGCTCGCTTCTGAATCGCATCCAGTGTAGCAAGAGAATGCTTGGAGGCACCCCTCCACAGATGAGAGCCATATTCGAGACAGGGACGAATTTGAGCCTTATACAGTGTAAGAAGTTGACTGGGAGTATAATAGCGTCTAGACCTAAAATAGGAGACCAAGCTTGCGCGCTGCAGCTTTAGCAGTGGTTGAGATATGGTCATTCCATGAAAGGTCAGACCCTAGAGTTACGCCTAGCATTGAAATTTTATCCCTAAATTCCAGTGAGTTTGAATCGAATGATATGTTTGGGAGGTTTCTGTCGACGCGCCTAGAAATAAGGCAACACTGAGTTTTCACTGCATTGAAGTTAACTAAGTTTTGGGATCCCCAGTTTTTAAGTCTGCATAAGTCTAAATTTATTGAGGAGGCAATGTCTGCACGGTTTTTATGCGATGCAGGGGCGTTATGTAGGGTGCTGTCATCTGCGTAACAATGTACCGGATTGGAGGGCAAGTTTAGAAGGTCGTTGATATAGATAAGAAAGAGCGTAGGGGAGATAACCGATCCCTGAGGAACTCCAGCGTTGGTATGGAAGGAGGAAGATGATATTCCATCGATGACAACCTTAATTCTACGGTCTGAAAGAAAACTTTCGAACAACTTGCAGAGTTTCGACGCAAGGCCGACGGAGGTCAATTTGGCAAGAAGATTTTTGTGCCAGACCATATCGAAGGCTTTTGAGATGCCTAAAACTACCGCGAGGGTCTCATTCCCGGCCTCCAGGGTTTTATTCCAGATAGGAGTTACATATGTTAGGATGTCACCGGTCGACCGGGACTGCCTGAAGCCGTATTGCCTATCGTGGATTAATTTATTTGACTCTAAGTGTCGTAGAACTTGCTCGTTGAAGCCTTTTCCATGATTTTGGATAGGACAGAAGTGATTGCTATGGGTCGTTATTACTTTGGAAGAATCGCCTTTTTTCTTAATTGGTTGGATTCTGGCTAGTTTCCAGGAAATATTCCGGAGTTATAGGAGAGCTTATATAATTTAGATAGTATTGGAGCAAGTTCAGGGGAGCATTTTTTAATGATAATGGCTGGGATATCGTCAGAGTCAGCCGAAGAGTTGGTCTTTAGATTCCTGATGATCTTTAGAATTGCCGGTATCCTGAAAACAGTATCTGACATTATATTAGTAGTGGGGGGTATGTGGGTGGCTCAAGCCCTTTGTCGTCCAGGTTTGAGTTGGACGCGAAATATAAGGCAAAAGCTTCGGCTTTGTCAGGGGCGTCAATGGCTGCCCAGTTGTCGGGGAGATTGAGAGGGGGAAATGTTACTTCTATATCGCATTCCTACATGTATTTATGTTTACTTACTAAAATTCAAAATGGTATTTTCGATGTTTGGCGCATAATGATCCTAAATCTAAATTAATGTATTTCTATATATTGCTTCTGAGTTATAATAAGTCGGCCATTTTTAAATGAGATATATTAAAAAAAAATTAAAACTAATTCTACGTTCTTAAAGTGGTCTTTACAGGGATTCCCTACGATGGTAAAAAATATCCTTTATTTTAGACCTCACAACAAATTCGATTATCTCCAAAATAACGTATTTTTGGGACCATTAGCCGCACCTTTTTTCATAGAAAAATCAACTTAAAATTGGATTGCTTCTTTTGGTCCGAAGAAAACATTAAAATATGAATGTTTATTCTATATCTAAGCTATTAGAAAAGTTCAATTACTGGGGCAATATGTTAATTAAATTACTATAGCACGCTGGTGAAGGTATGAATCAATAGGGTAATCCCAAACATATTATTTAAACAATAAATAAAAATTAATTAAGAATTTGGAAATATCTTTATATTACTTAATAAAATTTTCTTTTTTAAAAATCATTCCATAAATTTCGGGAGAGTCTTTTCTGTTCCCGAAAAAATACAATAATCATTTGCTTAATATTTTAATACGATTTTATTATTTTGAGAAAGGTGAATACATATAACTTGTAAACTTCAAGACTGTGTCTTATTTAGTTTACGAGCTACAAGATGGACTGTCAGACAGGCATTGTATAGCTATAGACACTAAAAGGGTTCCGTTTTAAATTTGAATATTATTTCGTAAAATTTTTAATGATAATATTAATAACCGAAAATTTATTTCTGATGTCATTTTGTCGATTTTACTGTTTTGCATATACGAGACCCGAAGAGCAAAATTACACTTAAAGAATTTTACTTTAATTAAAAAAAACACAATATTATTATTATTATTTATTTCAATTTTCCTTAACTTATTTATATGGTAGCACTGAAAATGAATAATTAAACTTTTTATCTTAATGACAACAAAGACAAGTAATTATAATAGAATGATGAAATATGTATTATAATATGATGACAAATAAAATAAAAATAAATTATTAATTTATAGAATCTTCGATATTTAGAAGCAGAAAATTAATCAAAATAATATTAAAATAAATTACTAATTGTTAAAAATTTAGTACCTAAACTAATATTTAGATACACATTTGAAACAAAGTTTAGCTAATATCGCACATTTTGGAATCATAAAATCGGTCATCTTCAGAAAGTTCTCTCATCTTCGATTTTGCTTCAAATTAATATTTGCAAGAGTCGGTATTTGTTTGAGCGAAAGATAGTCCTAGATATTATTTTTTTTTCCTTGATGTTCTAAAGAAGAATTTCCAAACAAAGAGCTAGAAAAACAACTCGCGTACTATATAAGTAGGTATACTGAATAGAACGGTACTTTTAATTTGGAGATTCTTTCTAGATTTTTGAAAGGAAATATCATTAAATTGAAATTTAATTTACCGTAATAATGTTTGTTAGATTTTTTTATTTGAATATGAAAGCTATTCAAAATTGTTGATAAATGAAAAAGGCCTTAGTTAACAAGAAATTGTATTCTTAATATTTTATTCAAGCGAGGAGTATAATTAATAATTTCCAAAATATTCTATATTTTTATTTCAATTTTGAATTAATTTCTTGGTCATCGATAATCATAAATAAACTAATATGAAACTTTATTATTTAAATTATATACATATATTTTATTTATTATTATTTTAATTTTGGAATTATTAACATTTCTATTACGAGTCAAAAGTGAAATGTCATAAAAACTTTCTGAATAGGGGTCTACCTAGACACAGGAATAGAATTAAATAATAAAGTAGTGTGTAGTTTCACAGTGAATGAATTAAAAACTCAAAGAGGTTTATACAAACTCAATATATTTCGGATTATTAGTTCATCATCAGGAGTTTACAGGTTAAAACCCGAAATATATTGAGTCTGTTTAAATCTCTTTGAGTTTTATTTCATTCACTGTGAAACTACACACCCTTTACTTTTTTCATTAATATCATGTTTCACCTAAAACCTACACCACTTTCTCTAAGTAAAATTGTCTGGAAGGTTTCTATCTTCGCGCCTAGAGATTAGGCTACACTGCGTTTTCACTTTTGAAACTAGATATAAATGTAAATCCACGAAAATTTAATATGAAACACCTATTAAACTGTTATTTAATTTAACTTAATTAATTTCCCCTCTAATACTGATCTTTAAGAACAACATTTTTTCGTAGATTCTCTTAGAAACATAATTGTTTGTCATTCACTTATTGATATAATTAGTTGATCTCTTTCCATTGTTTTTGACATTAATTGTTAATTAGCAATTTACATTAATTATTCATTTTTAATTAGTTCTCATATACGAATTATTTCTTTTGATAATTCTATAGCTAGTAAGAATTAGTATTTTATTAATATCAGACTATAGGTTTTAACAACATGATTACTTTTAAAGCATATCGGTTCTATGTTTTATTTTCATTCGGATTTTACATTTATTATTGAAAGATTATTATATTTCATGTAAATTTGTTCAATATAGATGAAATTTAACGAAAATAATAATAAGATATTATTAAAGGTATTTTTCTCAAATTTATAAAGATAAATTTCGTAATATATGCTAAATAGAGAAGTATCTTGACATATATGCTCTTATAATAAAATGTTCATATAGTTTATTTTAATAAAATAATTTGAGAAGACATTTTTTAAACAATCCCCTTTCACGGGAAAACTATTGCTCAATTCCAGTGTTAAATAAGTTGACGTGTTCTGATGTGGCCATCCACTTGACTTTACCATACAACCTGGTCCCTCACTTATATTTATTATTTAATAAAATTATTTATAATCATGTAGGGGAGGGGGTTAGTTTTTGCATTTTTAGAGTCCTGGGAGCCCACTGATTATGTATACAAAATTTGGTTGAGTTTGGTACAAGAGCCTATCTAGATTTTCATTTTTTGACCATACACCCCCCCCCTTTCGGGCAGTTAGTTTTTGCATTTTTAGACTTCTGGGGGCTCACTTATTATGTATACGAAATTTGGTTGAGTTTGGTATAAGGGCCAAGATTTCCATTTTTTGTCCATACACCCCCCCCCCAACCCATTTTGGGCGGTTAGTTTTTGCATTTTTAGACTTCTGGGGTCCCACTGATTATGTATACAAAATTTGGTTGAGTTTGGTATAAGGGCCTAGATTTTCATTTTTTGATCATACACCCCACCCCCCCCCCCCATTTTGGGCGGTTAGTTTTTGCATTTTTGACTTCTGGGGTCCCACTGATTATGTATACAACATTTGGTTGAGTTTGCTCAAATGGCCTAGATTTTTAATTTTTAACCCCCCTCCACCCCCTTAATTTTAGGTCGATATGCACCAAAATCTAATCAGCTCTTAATCTCAATGGACCAAAAACTACTTGTGAAATTTGGTTTCGATATTCACACTAGTTTTTGAGCTAGCTCGTCCACAAAAATTTGGTAACGCAGAGACTAACAGACAGACAACCAGACAGACAAACTAACAAACATCTTGACAAAACAATTATTATCTCGAAAAATATAATTTTTTCGATGTTCACTTATTAGAGCTTTTTTGTAGAGCGAAATGCCATGGTTTCGCTCAATCAAAATAGTTTAGCGGTTTTTGAGATATTTCGAAAAAAAGAAGTAAAAAAACCACTTTTTTCATGCACGATTACAATATTTGACCATACCCTTGTAAGGTAAAGTAAAAACGGGTATCCAAAATAGTTGTACATTCAAAATCCAACTATAAATATAGAATCTTCAAAAATAATTTACTCTTGGATATATTTCTTAATAAAAAAATATTATATAAATATTTTTTTTCTATTATCTGTGCTTTTCTAAATATACTTTTGCTAGGAATAATATCTTTTACGAATTTAGAATCAGAATAAAATTCTTAAATCAAGTCAAATGTTGTGATTTCGCCGCTTCTCCTGCAAGGCTATATGCGCGTCAACATTAACTAAAGATTTTAAAATTAGGTGAAGAACAAAATCGAAGGTGTCTTTCTTTTGTGAATCAAACTAACACGGATTGGAATATTATTGAGTATTAGGTATACCTATCATTCTTCTTACTATTATAAATACCTTGTTTTTGACCTGAGTTCCAGGTCATGGTTAGATAAATCTTCAGTCACGTATCATTAGCTTTCACTCTTTTTTGCGTAGGCCGTGTAGGAAGCTATTAAATTGTCATTTTTATATTTATTTGTTTTTATCTGTGCATCATATTTTTTTCATTTTCCTAAAATATAATTTCAAGCAATGGCCTCTAAATGGTTCTTTATTTAATGGCAAACATTTTCTTGTACCGGTAATAGTGTAATATATTCTTAAGAGGAAGCCTAAGCAATAATGGTACTAGAGATATTGTTTATCTTCTAATATATCCATAGAGGGTTGCAAGCAAATATGACTGTCATAAAACTACTTAGTTACCCTAATGATCTGATATATTAGCCAACCTATTTTTTAATTTTTTTATAGATACTAACATGGCTCTTGAAAAAGAGTCAATAATTCCTTCAAAAATATTCTTTGCAGATAGTATCAAGTCATTCGCCATTATGTTTATCCCCATGACTCAGAGAGATTGGAATTCTCCCCCCCCCCCCCCCGGCTCTCTCATTCATGAATCTTAAATCTTCAGTTCTTAAAGACTCGAGTTCAAATTTACTTTCATCTCTCCCGATGAACACTCTTCTTTTAGGACATACAAGAGGCTGTGGAGGCTTAAAAGGTCTCATCTATGAAATGGTGATTGAGGGTTTAGAATTTTCAAAACTATTCTCATTTGATTCAAGTAGAACGTATTTCTTGGGTATTTGGGTCTCTGGAAAGAGATTGGAACAATTTTTAATTAGTACAAAGCAAAAACATAAACAAAACTACGACGAGTAAGATTGTTAATATATAGATTAGCTAACAACTTGAAAAATTTCAAAATTAGGTAGCTTTCAAAAATAAAAATTAGAAGTCAACTTCAAATATCCCTTATTTGTCCATTTTATTAAATGAGATGTTGTCTATTTGGTTTCCATTAAAAGTGAAAATCAACAAATACCAATTCCACCTAACTGAAATATATAATAAATACATTTAAATATACGCCAATATTTTATATTATATATTTAATTTAATAATTTAAATATAGACCGGAAAATAAAAAGAATTAATGATAATGATTTCAATGACAAATTACCTAAAATAATGAATTGTTATTTACCTCGAGTATTCGTGAGTAGACAGATGTGATAAAAAAGAACAATGTTTGATTACGGGTCCTAATCGAACAGCTGATACTTTTCATCCTGTAAAAAACGCAATCGGAGAGTAATTTAGCAACCTTGCCAAGGGAAGCAGGAAATCACGTTGATGGCGTTTCCGAAAACAGACCTTTGCGATTTGCCTCCCTGATAATAAATTTCCATTAATCAATGCATCATTTGAATTAATCATGGAAAATTGATACATTTATTTGCTAGAATTATTTATTACTTTCATTCGAATTTCTTTGAAAAAGAATGATTTTTTATCAATTACACAAGAAAGTAAAATATCCGTATTTATTTTGAATGTGTACTTTCACGATAAGATAATTTTTCTATGATTTATTTTTTTTTTTAATCATACTCTAAAATTCACAAATAAATATAGGAACCGTAAAGCCCAGTCAATTAAGTCATAGCAAGTAATTCTAGTTTCAAAATCTTAATCTTAATATGCGAAATTTGACAGAGATATATTTATCAATGAGTTTAAATAAGATTTAAAGCAATAATGTTATTTTTTAAAAACATTCCCATTTCGGGTCCCAAAAGTAATATTTACGCTTCTTTAATTATTGAATTCTTTCATATTAAATTTGAGCTTGCTTGAGTAAAAATTTTAACTTTTAACGTTATTAAGAGCCCTGATTTTGGGTCAGATTTGATCAAAAATTTAATCAGCTCTTAATCTTAATATTCGTAAAATAACTAAATATGATTTCTATTTTAATTAAAATAGCTTTAGGCGTTTTTTATATATTTCGAAAAAACGAAGTCTTTTCATGTACAAATACAATAATTCACCATACCGCGATGGTAAAGTAAAAATAAACTGCAACGGATCGTTGCTAAACTTTATCCAAATTCATTTGAAATATTAATATGTTCTAGAGTAAAGTACTTTAAAATATAATTTTACTAAAAACTTTATTTAACCTTTTTTGTGGTCCCCAAGGTACTTAATTAGGATATTAAATTTCATCAAAATTGGTTAAGTCATTTTCAAGATATTTAGAAAAAACTAAAAAAGTACTGAAATAAAGTACTAATGTTTGTGGACCGATATGTACCAAAAACTAATCAGCGCTTCATTTTGTTAAAAGAATGCTAGGTTTTCAATTTCATTTCAATCGGTGCAACGGTGTGGAAAAAATCGTGGGCCAAAAAACGATAACATACATACATCCATCCATACGCACGCACTAAATGAAAAAATCGCACTTTTTGGGCTCTCGACGAGACCCCTTGTAATTTTTGGCAAAACCATCACGTGCTAAAAATTCAACCTAATTGAATACTACAATTTGTGACTTTAATTGAGTCCATGGGTTCCGTAGTTTTTACCTGAGGACCCTTTGAAGCCACGCTTGCCCCGAGAGCGATTACAATACTTTACCCATGCTTTGCATTGGATAAAGTAAAAAGCGTAAAATATCGCGTAGTAATATCAAGAGTTTCTCATTATTCCGCAGTGACCTCTATTTCCTCCGTCTTACCTATAATCCATTCAGAAGCCATTTTACCCCCGCTTAACTTCTTCGTCATATTTTGGTAATAAAAATGTTTGAAAAAATAAATTTTCAATATTTAGAGATCATGAGAAATTCAATTTATGTTTAGATAGTACACAGATGTTCAAGGGTATTATTGGTAAAAATCGAAGGAAGTATTAATTTTATATTCAGACTGAATCCATGCCAGCATATAGGTACAATGCAAAATTTTAATTTTTCGGGTGAAGGGCACAATTGAAGGATTTATTATAATAATTCATCAAACATCTTGGAAAATGAAGCAGCCTCCGCAAAATTATAAATTAAAAAATTTAGTTGGAAATATCTAAATGTTTCTTAATGTATTACAAAAATAATGGAGTACAAAATTTGGTACTTTTATACTCTAGAAAATCACCGGAAAGTGGGTTGAAAAAACATTTGCGATCTAGTTATTATATTTATTTATTTATTTATTTAGCTGTTTAGCTAGTTTTACGGACAAGATGTCCAATACAGAAAAAGAAACATATACAGGATACAATATTATATGAAATTTACTAATCGAGCAGTAGTCAAATAGTTGTTAGATGCAACTAAACCAGGGGTGTGAGCTTCTAATTTTACTTTTCGTAAATTTTATACTTGAAAATAGCTTCTCGCATATTTTAATTTATTTGTTCTGATGCTGAAAGTATGAAGTTGAAATAAATAATGATCTTGGATAAATGCGGGGTTTAAATTTACTTTAATTTTTTATATGCTTTCTCCAAATTTGAGAAAGATATAGAGAAAAACGAAGGACCGGGTTTATATCTATTGTTTAGCTTAACAACGAGGTTGTAAGGCTCGCAGCGAATAGGTTGTAAATCTATTCCACTAAACAATCGATATCAAATTATAGCTTCGATAAGGACGCTAAGTTCTTTTTAACATATATATACCTGTTCGAACTCTTAAGCTCAAAATTAGTATCTTTAAGGATGGATGTCTATAGGAAAGAAATGAAAGATAAATTTCTCTTTAACAAAAACTATATTTTTTAATGTAAAATAATGAATGTGTTGATAAAACCAAAAGATAAAATGAAAACAAAGAAAATTAACTTAGATTGTATATATACGTAGATATATATACACTTTATAACTAAATACTTAAACTTTTAGACATATAATATATTTTATTATATGTCTAATTACAAATGAATGGTTTCAGTGGTGGTAAAGGGCAGCCTCTGAATTATCTTGGAGAGATGAATAGGTGTTCTTTTTGTCTCAGAACCAATGATGAATGCTTTTTGATGTAGGCACCTTGGGTGTGCACACTTTCAATAAATGTAAAAACCTTAATTGAACCTTCAGAGAATAATAAGAAACAAATACAAATTGATTATTATTAATTAGAGACCTTTAATATATATATTAGCACAAACAAAGAAAACGGGTTTACTAACCTTCAGGCCACTTTTTTGACTGCTTGCTTATTTCAACAAACTAACTTTTATTTAGTTATTAAACTAAATATTTATTGACTATGACGAAAAATATAGTCGAATGAATATACCAGCGTAAAATGTGGTGCGATATTTATTGAGATGTTGACTCGAAGAAATTTGAAATAAGAAGGATGGCAATATACGATATTATTTGGAACCTGGGATCAAAAGGATGCATCTTAGGGTGTTTCTAGGGCACAAAAATCCCTAGCGCCGAGAAACCGAATTGGCGTGGATTTTGAATTTTCTATATGATTACTTATATTTAACCAGATCTTGTAAATAAGTATCTTTCTAATTTTTGTAAGAGGCGCGCCCCCGCTCCTCAGAGGCCCAATAAACAAAATAACATACCTGTACTAAAATACCAGTATTAAAATTGTAATTATTTGTTTCAATAAATAATTATAAAGTAATCATGTGTGATTTAAATAAAAATTTAAACTTTAACATACCTACATGCTTACAAAAAGTGATATCATGTGTGTTTATACTTTTCCTGGTTAGATAATTAATATAAAATTCTAATAAAGAGACAATATTCAATTTCTCTTTCAGATCGGTATCTAATTGTTGTTCTAGAATATTCAATCAGAAAGTTTGCAAGTAGAAAATTTATTTCTAATGAAAATGGAGTCTAAAATAGACCAAAATGATGATTATTTTTTCGGAAATCTTGAAATCTAGTTCCAGATTTAAAATTTAAAATTAGCACTTTTATTTTTTGAAAACTTCACAGTTCTTATTTTAGAGAAAAAAAATTATCAGGCAAAATTGTTGTGTGTTTTCCAACTATATATAAATCTGAATGTTTTAAGAAATTTGATGACTTTATATTGGGCCACGGGTTGGACAGCCCTGATTAAAGCAATTAAAAATAAAAATTCAAATTAGTGTAGAAATGTAGAAAGTCAGATTATAGCCGGTCAAATTTGTGCAGTGAGATGGACTTGAGCCCGGGCTTGCTGATATGTAGGCAAGGACCCTCCCACTCTGCCAACCTTTGTCCATTGACACAAAAATAGCAAATCACCAAAATTTATATAGAACAAACCGAATTTTAAAAAATTTTCCACTTTAACTCCACTTCTTTATTATTAAATCACTACTTATCATTTGTCTGACCTTTGTGTAGAAATTGTAATAGAATAACTGTTTTGTTTAATCTCGCCTACTCTTTATTTACGTAATTAATGATACGATTGAGGGCAGGAACTCGCTTTCATCAAAAAATAAAAGGATGTTCATTCTTAAATTTCCCATAAAAAGAGAGATAGCAATTGAAACAACTAAGAAAGAGCAATTAATTAGATCTTTTTGAAGAGGTAAAAGACGTTTGACTCATTCCTCCTCAACATGGTTACTTAGACATGCATCTCGAATGGAAATAAGAATTGAACTTGATAACCTCCCCCGCGAAATTACAAGAGCAATTTCACAAAATGCAATAAAAGGCAAGATTCATATCAGGATGGAATTGATTAATTTAAAGGGCAACTTTAATGAGCCAAGACTAAAATGCCTATCAGCGTTATACATATATTACCACTCACAATTAATATTTATTTAACGCAAAAATATTCGGAATATCACTTTATACATTTTCATAGGTAAGAGTGAATTTTTTCAAACAACTTGAAAAGAATTAATTAAATATTTCACCTAAAATTAATTTTGTATAGCAATGTTTGATAAAATGCCAATAGTTCAGAATACATCGATCGCCATTTAAAATCATATATCTACGAATATTATTCGAGTAACTATTGCTCTTGTAATTTCACGGGGGAGGTTATCAAGTTCAATTCTTATTTCCATCCGAGATGCATAAGTAACCATGGTGGTTGAGGAAGATTGAGTCAAACGTCTTTTACCTCTTCAAAAAGATCTAATTAATTGCTCTTTCTTAGTTGTTTCAATTGCTACTTCTCTTTTTAAGGGAAATTTAAAAGGCTGTTTAAAATTTGATCTTATTTATTAGAGTTACCGGAATGCGACTAACTATCGGTTCCCAAGGAAAATGATCATCTCCGAAGCTGATTAAAAATTAATATATTGTTTTAAAAATTAGAAATTAATAATAAAAATTAATTTAACTTATAGATACTAAAAATTATTAACTCTAAATAATTGAAAATAAAATCTTTGTTCAGATAAAAAGATTCTCATTAATATTTTTTAACATATTTGTCTATTAGAAATATATACTTTTCACTAGTCTGATTCAATCAACATGTATATAAAATATGGATAAAACATTATTTTATTTTATTCAAATTTAAATTAATTGATAAATATCAAATTTAATCATTTTAAAAGCTCAAAAAGTATTACTAAAGAAGGCATTAACCGAAGATAAAAGGGGCTAGGTCTAATCACGCTATATATCAACTTGGCGGCCCGTCTCCGAAAACTATTTCAAAAGTATAAGATTACTTTCATCAACCAAAGACAAGATCTCATTGATTTCGCCTTGAAAATCAACAACTCTGATACTCTCGGAATACTAAATCTTATCACTAATATAAATAATAATGAAATGATAATTAATAAAAATAATCCTATTCTTTAATTTTTATTAAAATTAGTAGACAGAAAAAGTAAGATATTATATAAAATATAAATGCCGATAGTAGCAGAGTTAAGATTTCTATAGAAAATCAAAAGATCCATAACACCTCGAATTTAGTATTTGACAATCACTCTTGATTTTCTATATAAGATATTACAATAAAATAAATCTATTAAGTAATAACTGCCAGGTAATAATGAAGAAATATTAAAGGTAATAATTGAAATTGATTGATAATTGAATTGAATAATTGAAAAATAATAGACCTTAGATTTCTTTATTTTTACTTTAAGTTTAATAAGATAAGGAGAGCTGTAATATTATTACAGTCTCATTTTTTCAAATTAAAACAATTTTGATATTAATAAATATTTACTATTTTTTTTAGACCCACTGATGAAGACTGTCTCTCGACGAATAGTGGGAGTACATATTTGGAGCCTACAGAAGATGGACAGGAATATCGACATCCAAGACGTCAACATTGGTCTAATAAAGCGCAATTTGTCCTCGCCTGTGTAGGTTACAGTGTCGGTCTTGGAAATGTTTGGAGATTTCCTTATCTATGTTATAAAAGTGGAGGAGGTAACTTATTTACGTTTATTAAATATTAATTGATTGAAACTAAAATATAGGTACACTTTACTGAGGGATAATATCGTACTTGAACTATAGAACGCCAATAAAACAAGATTCCGTAGAAAAGTAAATTTAATGTCACTACAATGTCTGCCTCTCTGTCAGTCAGAGCATTGTAGCAAATAAACTTATTAATATACCAACTTGAAATGTAAAAGTTCCTTGTATTTATTTTTACAAATCGCACTAAAATTTATTAGTTTGGGGGAATTTTTGGTCTAAAAAAATTGTTTTATCATTGTTTAAAGATCTCGTTAAGAAGATTTAAAAGAAAGATCTTGTTAAAAAGATTAAGAACAAATTTTTTAAATTTAATTCTCATTAAAATGACTTCTTAGAAAAGATGATTTTTGTACCTGGAACTATTCAGAAATGGTTTAACTTAAAATTGTGGAGAAATTTGATAAATTTGTTTATTATCCATTAAAAATAATGATGTTCTCCTTAGGGCCGGTTGTATGTCGCAAAGTAAATGCTTTTACATTTGTCACTTGTAAAAAGCATTTACTTTGCGACATACAACCGGCCATTAGAGTGCAAAACTTGAAATAAATATGGCTATATTGGCCATCCACATGACTTTATTATACACCAGCTGCGAAACCCCGGTACGCCACTGGTATTGTCAAGATTGAGAACAGGATAATGTTTTTCTATCCCACTAACCCAACAATAAATTAAACCATAATCCCCCTCCCTCGGTACGCCATCGCTATTGTCAAGATTTAGAGGGCAAAATGTAATAACATTTTTATATATCGAATTGATTTTTTTCTATTTCATCGAGAAGATAACTTAGTAGAGAGCAGAAGGTTTTTAAATATCTTTATATAATCACGTCGCCACTAACGAAAAAATAATAATTAAAAAATAATAAAAGTGCATTCCACTTGGACCAACGCCCGTAAAGTCTATATGCTAGTGGAACAGATAAAGTGACTGTTGTGGTCTTGGTCGATGAGCGAACGTTGCGATCTGCAACTGGAATGCACCCTAAATAATAATTAATTACTAGTAACACTCATTTATTTATTTTTAATTACATATATGATGCTCATATATTGATCTGATTTTCAATATATTTTGAGAAATATTTTACAATAAATCTAAAGCTATTCAAGGTGTCTGAGTATTTTTATATTTTGGCCTCATCCCTCTTTCTCCATCAGTTAAACAAGATTATACGATAAATATTATAAAAAGTAAATTTACTTATATTTCAGGTGTATTTTTGGTGCCATACTTTTTGATACTCATAATTTGTGGGATTCCCCTACTCTATATGGAATTAGGTGTAGGACAATTCACTAGAAGAGGACCAATCGGCGCACTTGGAAAAATTTGCCCGCTCTTTAAAGGTAGTAAATTAATGAGTTCTAAATTATATTACAGTTTACCAACATATACCCATGATTCGGAGTGTGTTCAGGCGCGGGTCTTGCAAGTGTTGTCATCTCTTTTCTAATGTCAACTTACTACAATGTGATAATCGCCTACAGCCTCTATTATTTCTTTACGGCCTTCAGGGTGGATACTCCTTGGGTTCGTTGTGGAAATCGATGGAACACAGAATATTGCAGAGAAACAGAAAATTTCATTAATATTAACAATCATACGAAGGCTAAAACTCCTTCAGAAGAATTTTTTGAGTAATTAAATTTTTTAAAATACACTATATTATCATAATGATAGGTATTAAGATGAATCTACCAAAGGAACATTGTGGAACAATTTAGGGTTGCGAGTTGGTATAAATATATTTTCAAAATATTTTATATAAGCCAATTAGTAATTAAATATCAAGTATATTTTTTAGTCGTTAGCCCATAAAGAACTATCAATTCCCAATGCGTATCAAAACCAAATATCTTGTTACTTTCCTAAATACAAAATGTTATATATATCTTTTGACTTATGGTACAAGAGAAGAACAAACGAAATTCCTTAATGTTCCCTTGGTGGAAATAAACTTTTCATATTGTTGGTTGTAAAATAAATTTTTTGTAGGCATCGAGTGCTCAACATCAGCCAAGGGATTGAAAATCCTGGGGAACTTCGTTGGGATTTAGTGGCTTGTTTGATCGTAGCCTGGATTCTCGTCTATTTTGCCATCTGGAAGAGTGTAAAATCCAGTGGAAAAGTTTTGTATTTCACAGCCACTTTTCCTTATATAATGATATTGGCATTTCTTGTTCGAGCATTAACTCTTGAAGGAGCTGAATTAGGTCTCAAATATCTCTTCAAGCCACAATGGCATTTGTTGGGTGATGCCAAGGTATCTCAATTTATCCTTTTTTTTCTAAAAATCTTATGACATTTCATTATAGAAATAAATATAATATAAAATATGTTAATTTTTTTCTAGGTGTGGGTTAATGCAGCTGCTCAAAATTTTAACTCGATTGGAATAGCTTTTGGTTCTGTGATTTCTTTTGCCAGTTATAATAAATTTCACAATCCAATTCTCATAGATACGATGGCAGTCGCTAGTATCAATGCTATCACGAGTATTCTTGTTGGGATCTTTGCATTTGCAACAATTGGAAATATAGCTCGAGAATTGAATACTTCAGTTGACTCAGTAATATCTGATGGTAATTAAACATATATAATAATTATTAGTATTATTATACACACAGAAGTAATTAACAAAAATTATATGCTATGACCCCTTTAATTTAGAGAAAGCCTTAATCGATTAAATTAGTTATCGGTTTATCGATACATCTTGATACAATTTAAAAGATATTAATCTAGAGTTGTTCAATCATCTACAGAGAAATAAAATATTTTCAAATATAATTGTTATTGCAAACTCTTTATTAGGATAGATCTGACATCATATCCATTAATAATTTTAATTGAAAACTAAAACAATGAAAGGTATTTTCTAATTGCCTTTTCTGTTGAGTTAACTTCAGTGCGCACTAAGAGGATGTACTGAAGTCATCGCCATGCCTTAGTTTGAGTTTATTTAGTTTTCTAAAGCAATCTATATACCTACTTGCGCATTGAGTGCAGTAACATTCGCCTTAAATCGTTCATCAGCTGAAATCGCGTTTTAATGAAACTCAGAATCGTTATTACATAACTTAAAGCTCAGTAGATTTTGTACCATGGCTAGCCCATTTATTTAGGAAGTATTATATATAGCTTATAGCTTTGTATTTAAATCATCATTTAAAATAATAATAATAAAAATTTTTTATAAAGTAGGAAGCTATACAATTGGCAGACAACTCGTTCTCACCCACTTATTTTATTAATATAAGATATATGATCTTAAAAAACTAATAAAAATGTAATGCTACATAAAAGCAAGGTTTTTGGCATGAATACTCGTTTACTAAACCATTAACTAACTTATTTTAATTATTTCTTGCAGGACCAGGACTCATGTTCGTTGTTTATCCTCAAGCAATGGCAAAAATGCCAGCATCTCATGTTTGGGCTGTTTTATTCTTTTTTGTTCTGCTCTGTTTAGGGCTCAATAGACAGGTAATTTCCATTTTAAAAAATGAATCATCATGATATCAAGGTGAATAAGTGATTAATAATATATATTTTTTCAGTTTGCCTTAGTTGAAGTAGTCGTTACTTCGATTCAAGATGGCTTTCCTAATTGGGTAAAGAGTAAATTACTTTGTCATGAAATGCTGGTATTTCTTGTTTGCATTGTTTCTTTTCTTTTTGGAATACCTAATATTACAAGAGTAAGTATATTATATATAATATATATATATTGTATTAACAATTCATTCAGTCATGTCCCATTATTAGCAGGGGAGAGGAATTTATCCGTTGTATTCTTGAACAGACTGCGACACAACCTAACTAACATTTTCCATTAAATGAATTTCTCAGTCAATCAATGATTTAAATTAATTTAATTGACATCTAATTAAAAAACAAATGAACATACTCAAATCTTCCAGAAGAAAGTAGCCAATTTTTTAAGAAAAATGAAATAAAACACGAATTTAATTTTTAGAATGGCTTAAGAAAGAAATAATTCACAATTTTAAACTTGAGAAATATTGATATTAACACAATTGGAGTTTCTAAAACTTTGTTGAAAGCTTATTCGAAATTTTTCATTTCAATCTACGAAATTTTCAGCCTCATTTCTTTTTTAATGGCAAAGATGCAAAGAACATATTGCACCAAGAAGGTACAAAACTTTTAATTCAGGATAGACTCTTGTATATCAGCAAAAAGAACAGGAAGTATTAGAGGGTTGGAGTAGAAAAAATTTCATTCATTTCAATCCAATGATAGAAAATTTATTTTTATGCGTGATTTAATACATTTAATTTGCATTATGCCTTCTACGAGTGTGCCAGTCAGTTTTCAACTATGGAAAGAATTGAAACATCACCAGAAGAAGCTGAAGTGAATATAGATTATCCGCTCTGTTTAAATATCGATTGATAATATTAAATATTGGATAATAAATATGAATAAAATAGAAAAATTCTATGATGCAGTTATCGATAAATTTCGCAAAAAAAAGGAAGAATAAAATAAAATTAAAAAAAAAATGAATGTCTATTTTTTCCCCTGGTTGAAAAGTTACCGTCTGCCACTGATATACCATATATTTATATATAGCTTCATTATCAATCTTTTTAATTAGAAATATTTTATCTGTCACCTCTCATGGGGTCAATTACCCGATTGGACATAGAAAATTTGTTTTGTTGTCATACCAAGACAGACACACAAATGAATCGTCGCAAAGTTATGTTATCCATTAAATTATAAAACATTTTTCTTATCAATAATGAAAGCTGTTTTTTATTTGTTTATTTATTTTATTTATTTACTTATTTATTGTATGTTTTAGGGAGGAATCTATTTTTTCCAGCTAATAGACCACTATGCCGCCTCTATTTCTATTATGTATTTAGCATTTTTCGAAGTTATAGCGATAGCTTGGTTTTACGGCGTCGATCGATTTTCAAAGAATGTACAGGAGATGACCGGCCGGGAACCCTCGTTATATTTCCGCTTTTGTTGGACAATTGCTGCACCTGCACTTATTTTGGTAATTTTTTAACTTTATATTCTGAATTAGAACAATTTCACTAAATTCCTTTTTACTCAATTGTGTATTTTTATAGAGGAACCAAACTCTAGTTCTTACACCCTAGAGCAGGGGTCCCAAAACTTTTTAGCGATAGAGCCACATGTGAACATTGAAATCTATAGGCGGGTTGAATATAACATTTTATACGGAAATTACATTAATAATATGCTATTATACGGCATTAATATTTAATATGGTGAATATTTGTTAATTAATTCTGTAGTAGCAGCTGAAGTTATTAATAGTAGAGATGGAAAATTTTCAAGGGCCGGATTTGGAACCCTTGCCCTAGAGTAAGTGGAGTTGTAAATAATAGTATAAAATGTTTAAAAAAAACGATGACGGCACCACTCTTCTATCATTGATTCAAATAATTTATTTGCTTGATGCAAATAAACATGCACACGTATATATATATATATATATATATATATATATATATATATATATATATATATTAAATATATTATTTATGTTTGAGACTATAGTTTCGAAAGCATGGCCTTCATCGTCAGTCTTTAATTATAAATATTATTTTTCATGGCGTCAGTATCGCGTGGATATTGAAAATCTGTTTTCATAGCAAACAAGCTAGTTAAACCCTGAACAAATTTTTGGGGCATATTCTTTTTAAATACTTGCATAAGGATTCATGAATAATTTTTTAACATTATTATATTAAAACAATTATTTTTTCTATCATGTCACTCTTATTAATTGCTTTGTTTTAATATATATTTTGGCAGTATGGGTCTTTAGTTTAATTGACTATGAGCCACCTACATATGACAATGGTCAATATGTCTATCCCTTCTGGGCTGAAGCTCTCGGCTGGGGTATTGCCTCTCTCTCTTTATTGTGCATTCCAGCCTTGGCTATTCTTGTGATATCACGAGCAGAAGGAGCTACAATTTGTGAGGTAAAATTTAGTTAAAGTTTTTATTATAAATTTTTCAATTGTTTATCTTTTATATAAGTATCAAATGGATGGATAAAATTACAAATGAAGAAGTTCTTGGAAGAATCGGAGAAAGAAGAACCTTGTGGAAGAGTCTGAAGAAGAGAAGAGGTCAGATGATGGGGCACACACTGAGACATGGGGGACTGCTTAGGGATATCTTGGAGGGGGAGGTGGGAAAGAAAAGGGGAAGGGGAAGAACCAGATTAGAATATTTCAACCAAATAATTGGGGATATGGGATGCCAGACATTTAGAGAGGTTAAACAGCTGGCGGGGGACAGAGTCGAGTGGAGACGGATTGTTGCATCAAACCAGTCTTAGGACTGTATACTCAATGATGATGATAAGTATCTATATATATATAAAATTAAGGTTTTGTCTGTACATTGGTCCAAATCACGCCAAATTTTGGTTGTACACGTTTCAAGCAAAGTTATGAACGAAAACACCATCAACAAAATTCCTGCCTGCCTGTCTGTCTGTCTATCTGTCTGTATGTATGTATGTCTGTTTCAGTGGTTTCCGAAAAGTTGCTCACGATTCACGTAAAAACGACTGAAGGGATTATTATGAAATTTCATATTTACATCAGATGTCTTCTAACTTACGTTTTTAGCTATATAACGTTTTGATATTTTGACCCCAGAAGGGGGTTTGGGGGGGGGGGGCGCACGAATGAAAATTATCAAATAACTCCTAAACTATTAACTCTACGGCAAATTTTATTATAAGCAATGTTGTAGGGGATGCGATTTCTGACAACTTTTGTTTATAAAAAATTCCCCAAAAAAACAGGGGAGGGTGAAAAAATGTAAATTCTTGCCCTTGGAGCAAACTCAACCAAATTTTGTATACATAATCTCTGGGCCTCTAGAGAGCTAGAAATGCAAAAACTAACTACCCAAAATGGGGGGGGGTCAAAAAATGTAAATTCTTGCTCATGGAGCAAACTCAACCAAATTTTGTATACATAATTTGTGGGTCACTAGAAGGCTAGAAATGCAAAAAGTGTGCGGGGGTGGAATGTGGGTGGGGTGAGGACTGAGGCGAGGTAGGAGGGGAGTCCAGGGTGCATAGCGGGGGTGGGGTCCAGGGGGCTAGGCGGGTGTGGTGCGCAGGGTTGGAGGGCACGGGGTGGGGTCCGAGGTGGGTGGGGTGCGGGCGGGGTTGGGCATGGTGCGCGGGTGCTGGGTGGGTTGGAGTGGGGGGTGAGGGTGGGGGTTCGCGGGTTGGGGTCCAGGGGGCGTTCCTCCTGGCTAGCAAGAGGGCCGCCGAAGGCGGGCCTTGCAGCTAGTTATTTATATATAATTATTCTACCCTTTCCCTACCACTGACTCGTTTTCCATATTAGTCTTTTGTATAAAAACTTGTATTATCTTTCTACAATGAATCAAGTTTGGAATTGTGAAATTTTGGATTTTTAACCCCTCTCTTTTTTGGATGGTTTTCGGGTCGTAGTATTCATATAAGAATCTATTTTTGTTGGAGATATTGAGAGATTATATTCTTTCTTCAAAAGATATAGACATCAAGTGTAGAAGATAAACAAATAAATAAACAGATATATCTAGAAGTCAAGTCTTAAAAAATCTAAGAAGGAATTGAATAATTTTTAATTCTGGGTACCGATTAAATTTTGAAGAAAGTTGTAATTAAAATTTTATTCTCGTAATTTCTATTCAATTTAAAAGTGTTTGTTATAGAAAATAAATTTTAAATTCTTTACTTATAGTTTTTTATTCTTTGATTTCTTTTAACACTTCTTAATTGTCATATAATAATTTTTTAAAATGTGCTGTCTATTATGTATAATCGTAAGAAGAAGTGATCCCTCTCGACACTTGTATTTTGTTGTAAGAGTTCGTGGCTGTGATGAAACTATACTAGATGAAGGAGGAGGTATCAGCCAAAGATGGAATCACTGGGTTCAATAAAACACCTTTAATGAGACGTTTCGGCCTAAATTTTATTTGGCCATCTTCAAGTCAATTAGGAGTTATACACAAAATGCGGTACACATATGTGATCGAACCAAGCCTTGTCAAAAATAAACTTGTATTTTGTAATGAAATAAACTGGAACAGATCGTTGCTAGAATTTATCCATAGTCATTTAAAATATTAATATGTTTATTCCTTTATTATTAATCAGATAAACCGACCAAATAAATTAATTTTAAAGAATTTAAAACTAAGTTCTTTCTTACTGTAAAGTACTTTAAAATGTAATTTGCCTAAAAACTTTATATAACCTTTTTTGTAGTCCTCAAGATACTTAATTAGAATATTAAATTTCATCATAATTGGTTAAATCATTTTCAAGATTAAGAAAAAACTAAAAAAGTACTGGAATAAAGTACTAATGTTTCTGTAACAATAAACTAATCTGTGCTTCATTTTGTTAAATTAATGGTAGGTTTTCAATTTCATTTCAATCGGTTTCTAGGGTGGGGAAAAAATCGTCGACGAAAAAAAGGGTAATATCTATCTATCCATCCATACATCCCCAAGGACTAAATGAAAAAATCGCACCTTTTTGCCTCTAGACGAGACCCCATTAAATATTTGGCAAAACCGTTACGTGTTAAAATTCAACCTAAATGAATACTACAATTTGTGACTTTGGTTGAGACCATGGGTTCCGTAGTCTTTGACTGAAGATTCTTTGAATTCGCGCTTGCCGCGAGACCGATTACAATACTGGAATGGATGAAGTAAAAAGTTTTTTTGTTAATTAACATTACATCGATCAACTGATACCTGAAATATGTGTATTTTAAGTAAATTTAAATTAGTTTTCAATTAGACTATACGAATGAAAAAAATTTCTAAACAATAATAAAATTATATTTTTCTTGTTTTTAGAAATTGAGAAATTCTGTGCAATCCCGGCTCTTTGAATGTGAAGAATGTGCCTCAGATAACTGCAATCACTTCACGGCAAGCAAGGAGGAATTAAGTGAAATGCCAACGCTGCTGGACAGCAAAATCGATTCATCTGGAAATCATGGAATCCAAATAATTGTTCCTTCATCAAGTCGATTAGGTTTATAATGGATCTGGAAATTTAATTTTGTCTATTTGTTTAAACCAAAGATATTTCTTAAACATTTTCAAAAAGTAGAAAATATTAAGAAATCCATGAACATTAATTAAATGATAGTTATAATAACAAGTGAAATCATAGAGACTGAATAATAATGATCTAATTTAAAAGAAATTGAATATGATTTATTGTATTATTTATTTCTTAATAAATTAAATTTTAGGAAAAGAAATCATTTTTGTTTAGGTATACTTATAATAATAATAATAATATATAATAAAATACAAATATACCAAAACAAATATCTGGCAAATCAAAGTAATCCCGTTCAGAAAATGTTAAAAATCAAGTCCAGGCATGATTACCGTTTAAAAACACGCCACCCCGATAGCAGAAGCGTAGCTAGCCTATGGTCTTCGACAAAAGGCGCCATTGTAAAAAGACATATATAGTAATTCTTCATGATCCCAAAATTTTGGATAAAACTTCTTTACCTCTTTCTTGTAGAAGCTACAGTCACTGTAGTAGAAGATAGTAGAAAGTGCACTCTCTTGAACTCTCTCGGAGAGTAGCAAAAATTAGTTGGTATCTGCGAATATAAAAGCCTGAATAGTTAAAATTATTTAGTAACTTTGTTTTCAATTTTAATTGTCCTTTTATTTCATTTCATTATATGTATTATATTAATATTATTTAATTAATATTTGATAATTTGTTAAATAAAAATTGCTTGGCACATTTAAATTATTTAAATACAAAAGCTTATAGTTACCCCATATTCCCATAATCATAATATTGATGTATATTCTTAACTACATTATACTCTGGCATATTATAGGCGCCGTTGCTATAGTTGACCATAGGCGCCAAGTTTGCTAGTTACGCCTCTACCCGATACTATCCTTTTCTTTAGTAATGTGCGTTCAAGGAGGATTTAAATTTATTGGTGGTAGAATCATGACTTCTCTCAAGGAGCCTATGCATTGACGTACTTAGGGAGTTTTTCTAAGGGATCAGCCGGCCAGCTGATTAGCCACCAGAAGATTTCAATTTCTGTAATCCGATAAGTGATCAACTAACCTTTTAGTACCTACAATTGACAAATTTTGGGAGTAACTAAATAATTTAATGAGAAATACATAAGTGATCCCTCGTAATAATAGAATTTCGATTTTTCTAGGGGGGGCAATGAGTTTTGTAGGGAGGCACTTCCCCTCTTGCCCCCTCTCCCTAACTAGGCTCATGAGCCTGTGATGAATAAAATATAAAATAAATAAAAAATAAACTTACCTCAATAACATCAACATAAAAATTAGTTTATTTTTTTAGCTATTTTGGTCTGGTGTTTCTCTTGATACTGTACCAAAAATACCCCGAGAATTATCAACATCAATCACTTCATACACATTTGAAACATGAAAACCTGTGAATAATTTAATACCTTTAGAAATACTTTTTTGTCTAAAAATATCTAAATATCTAAAATTCACTTCTTTAAATTTTTTTAACTGAGATTAATGTATAATTAATTGCTTATAATTAAATATAAAATCAGCTTTTTACATGACTATTCCACAAGAATTAAAAAATAAATAAATAAAAAACACGAGGTGGGGCAAAGGTCAGGGGACAAAGATAGTACTTATACTAGCGTAATATATATATAAAAAATCAACATGATTTTAAAATAGGTATAAGTAATTGTTTTGTTTCTATAGAAACTGGATAAGAGAAATGCAATGGATAGATCGAGTTATAATCTCGTTCGATGAATGTTCAAGGTCTTAAACAAGCACTCGTTCTAGCTGGAACGGCGCTTGAATTAAAAGAAAGAAGTAATATTGCGGGTAAACAAGTAGATGTACTAAGAGAGGCAGCTATGAGATCTCATCGTTCGTATCTCGCTCTTCAAAATTCTTCAAGACAACTACTCTCTCTGGCCAAGTGATTAATTTTAAATACTAGAAATACGTCTACTGGTCCAATATTAAGTTACAGCTCAAATTTTGAAGAATGCAGAAAAAGATTGTCAACAATTCTGGATCAACACCTTGAGGAGGTTAATTCATTTTTTATATTAATAGTAAAATACATAATGTTGGATTCCACAGATTAGCCTTGTGAATTTTCAAAATAGGCCTCAAAATAATTTTAAACTTTAGAAGAACAATTTTTTGAAAATATTTAATTTTTAATATGTAGATTCTATTTTCGTGTTCTGTACCGAAAATGATAAAAACAGAACGCATGGTTTTACTTGATTGACCACCTGTCTATTTCATCTCTGACTTAAGAGTTATTCCAGGTCAAATCAACACAGCGATTTTACCTCAACATCTCAGATTTTAATGAAATTTGGTACATATCTACCCTCCATATAGACTAAGAAAAATAATCAATTTTGAGTTCAATATGTCCACAGGTTTTCAAAATACGGATAAGTAAGTGTAAAGCTGTCAAAAAAAAAAATAGGCCCGGAACCACATTTTTGAATTAAAATTGTACTTCTCCTAGTTGAGATAGAGAGTTGAAAAAGGTGTCATTTCAAAGCTACTTTGATGGCCTTTATTTATTAGTTTACCATACAGGGTATGGTCAAGTATTGTAATCATGCATGAAAAAAGTGTTTTTTTTTCCTTCTTTTTTTCGAAATATCTCAAAAACGGCTGAAAATATTTTGATTAAAAAAATTGAGCGAAACCATGGCATTTCACTCTACAAAAAAGCCCTAATAAGTGAACATAGAAAAAATTATGTTTTTTGAGATAATAATTGTTTTGTCAAAATGACTGTTAGTCTGGTTGTCTGGTTGTTAGTTAGTTAGTCTGTGCGTTACCAAATTTTTGTGGACGAGCTAGCTCAAAAACTAGTTTGAATATCGAAACTAAATTTCACAGTAGTTTTGGTCCATTGAGATTAAGAGCTGATTAGATTTTGGTGCATATCGACCCAAAATTAAGGGGGGTGAAGGGGGTGCTAAAAATTAAAAATCTAAGCCATTTGAGCAAACTCAACCAAATTGTGTATACACAATCAGTGGGACCCCAGAAATCTAAAAATGCAAAAACTAACCGCCCAAAATGGGGTGGGGATGGGTTGTAGGGTCAAAAAAGGAAAATCTTGGCCATTTATCAAACTCAACGAAATTTTGTATACATAATCATTGGGACCCCAAAAGTCTAAAAATGCAAAAATTAATCGCTCAAAATGGGGGGAGGGGGTGTAGGGTCAAAAATGAAAATCTAGGCCCTTGTACCAAACTCAACCAAATTTTGTATACATAATCAGTGGGACCCCAAAAGTCTAAAAATGGAAAAACTAACCGCCCAAAATGGGGTGGGGGTAGGGTGTAGGGTCAAAAAATGAAAATCTTGGCCATTTATCAAATTCAACGAAATTTTGTATACATAATCATTGGGACCAGAAAAAGTCTAAAAATGCAAAAATTAATCGCCCAAAATGGGTGGGAGTGTAGGGTCAAAAAATGAAAATATAGGCCCTTGTACCAAACTCAACCAAATTTTGTATACATAATCAGTGGGACCCCAGAAGTCTAAAAATGCAAAAACTAACCCCCCTACCCTACATGATTATAAATAATTTTATTAAATATTAAATATAAGGAGAGGGGCCAGGTTACATGGTAACGTCAAGTGGATGGCCACATCAGAACACGTCAGCTTATTTTTATTATTTATTTATTGTCACTGGGAACATAGCCCATTTAGACAGACATCAGTAAAGTGTTAGTAGTGTTAGTGAGGGAACCGCGTTTTAGCCGGTCGAAATTTTATATGCTAGCCATGCTTGAACCTGGGTCTCTCTCTTGAACATTGTCATCAACGATGTTGAAGCGGAACCAGCGCCTTAGCCAGCTCGGACAACTCGATTCCATGATGGTCTTTAATATGACATACAAATCAATGTATGTTTTTTAAAGAGTTTTTTGTTTAATTTTTAATTTATTTTTCAAATTTAAATTTCTCAAAAAGCGCACTTTTTCTGGTTGTCCGTTAGGCTGTGCGTTACCAAATTTTTGTGGACGAGCTAGCTCAAAAACTAGTTTGAATATCGAAACCAAATTTCACATGTAGTTTTGGTCCATTGAGATTAAGAGCTGATTAGATTTTGGTGCATATCGACCCAAAATTGAGGGGGGTGGAGGGGGGTTAAAAATTAAAAATCTAGGACATTTGAGCAAACTCAACCAAATTTTGTATACATAATCAGTGGGCCCACAGAAGTCTAAAAATGCAAAAACTAACCCCCCCCACCACCCCTACATGATTATAAATAATTTTATTAAATATTAAATATAAGTGAGGGGCCAGGTTGTATGGTAAAGTCAAGTGGATGGCCACATCAGAACAATTATAATTTTTATATTTGTGAAATATTATTTGAAATTAATAATGGTTTGGAAAAATTAAAATTTAACATAAAAGTAGCCCTAAGTTCTCTTATGATGTGTCGCACACTCCAGGATTAAGGCAAGCATGTTAATAACATTATCTTCTTTTTTCTAGACTGAGTCTAGACAACTTTATTTTGAGATTTTCCACTGTTTCTTCATGCTCATTAGCGTCATCTGTCTCAGGGTAATCTTCACTATTACTAAATAATTGTCGTTTCATTACACTTTCAATTTTTTTAATCTTTTTGGCTGAATAGTGTTTTGACTTCATTTTTTTACGATATATCAACTGGTGATTTTCCTAACTCTTCAAGATACGTATTTAGTGTTTCTAAAGCAACTGAAGATGGCGCATTAAAAGTCGGATCTCTCTCTTCTTTTATCTTTCACTGAATGTTTAGGTTTGATTAATGGATTACAAGATTGCAAATTTGAACTCTTTGGTGTGTGAATCCATTTATTCGTTAGTTAATGCCCACAGTGTATGATATCCCTTTTAACTTTGCGAATCAAAAATTTTAAAATATTTTAAAAATTCATATACCATAGTAACTAATAAATAAATTTAGTTGTCATAAAATAGTTTGAATGAAATGAAAAAACTAATAAAAATAAGCTGGCGTGTTCTGATGTGGCCATCCACTTGACTTTACCATACAACCTGGCCCCTCATTTATATTTAATATTTAATAAAATTATTTGTAACCATGTAGGGGAGGGGGTTAGTTTTTGCATTTTTAGACTACTGGGGGTCCACTGATTATGTATACAAAATTTGGTTGAGTTTGGTACAAAAGCCTATATTTTCATTTTTTGACCCCCCCCCCACCCATTTTGGGCCGTTAGTTTTTGCATTTTTAGACTTCTGGGGTCCCACTGATTATGTATACAAAATTTGGTTGAGTTTGCTCAAATAGCCTAGATTTTTAATTTTTAACCCCCCTCCACCCCCCTTAATTTTGGGTCGATATGCCCCAAAATCTAATCAGCTCTTAATCTTAATGGACCAAAACTACGTGTGAAATTTGGTTTCGATATTCACACTAGCTTTTGAGCTAGCTCGTCCACACAAATTTGGTAACGCGCGGACTAACAGAATGACAGACATTTTGACAAAACAATTATTATCTCGAAAAATATAATTTTTCGATGTTCACTTATTAAGGCCTTTTTGTAGAGCGAAATGCCATAGTTTCGTTCAATTTTTTTAATCAAAATGGTTTCAGTCGTTTTTGAGATATTTCTAAAAAAAGAAGGAAAAAACACCATACCCTGTATGGTAAAGTAAAAATGAAGTTCAAGTCCTTGACGTTACCTATATGGAAACTGGCATTTGAAATACTATTAAACATATTTTTTTATAATGTTTATTTTGATGCTCCAGAAACACGCTATGACCCAACTACGAGTATGTTGTCTTGCAGTGTGTCCATCCTTTTACGAAATTCTATGTACGCAAGCCAGGCTCACATTTTAATCTTGATTTTTTTATTTTCATTAAAAAATATATATTAAAAAAATTAATTTCTTGTTCTTTTCCGGGAACAGAATTTTTTTAGGTACATATGTTCTTATGTGATTTACGAAGGTTATTTTTGCCAGTAATGAGAGTTAATAGAAGTGTTTTCAATTTTATTTTTTTTTTTAAGCTTATCTTGTTCAGAAATATCAGAAATGTGAACATAAAACATTTTCACCCATGACTTTTTTCCGTATGTCTGTCTACATATATATTCCACCAATGATTTCTTAAAATGAATCAATTTCGAGCTCTCTAGTTCCAGAACTTTCGATAGAAAATGCAGAAAATCTAATCCTTTTATAGCTAATTAGTATTATTAGTGTATTGATAATTATAGGATATTGGCGGAAATCAATATGAGAGTGAATCTCTTTGAGTTTTATAAAATGAATTTCATGTAATAGGGAATCCACCTATTGACCCCTCCTGATTTTTCGTGGCAGATATAATTATCGGTGGAAAAAATTATATTCTTCCATTAGAAAAAAAGTAAAAATACATTGACATGTCCGTTAGTTAGCCTCTGATTTTCGAAAATTGTATTTTGGCTGAGATTAATCTAGAAGCGCTCAAATCAACGGAATTCCACACATCGAAATTCATGTCTGGGATTATTTTTTTCCTTTTAATTTATTTTTTATGTATTTAATTTTCTTAATTTTTATTATTCGAAATTACTAAAAGTGAAATCAGAAAAATCTCTTGGCATATTTTTCAGAAATAAATAACTCGAAATACGAATATAAATTTTTTCTTGACATACCTTTTTACAAATTATTTCTTTGATTACGTGCCTTATCGCTGAGTCTATTTTACTAAGGAAAAGTGAGAGTTTATTGAAAAATTACCAAACATGTTTAAATGTTTTTCAGCTTATAGTTAAACTTGATATGATTATCAATAAACATTTTCTGAAGCTTGATTTACAATGATATATGTAAAATACCAGTTTCGAATAGATATTTTTTTCGGAAAAGTAAGGAAATTGTTCATTTTCGAAAAAAAATACCTTTATTTACATTTTAAACAGACTAACCGCTATGATCTATGATGATATATATATCTAGAGTTATTATTTAGAAATTGTTTTTTCTGTTTTTACCTAAGGATTGTCTATAAAAAAATAGAGAATTTAAAATAAATTACATTTCCCTGTAAATTAGAGTTTTCGACTTTAAACTACAGTCAGACCTCGACTTACGCAACCTAGAAGGAGTTAAGGAATTCCGCTACCTAGGAAGTAAAATAACATGGGATGGGAGGAGCGAAAACGAAATTAAATCAAGAATTGCCCAAGCAAAAATGGTGTTTAATTCAAAACAAAAACTACTATGCTCCTCCTCAATCAGCTTAGAAAACAGGAAGTTGCTATTGAAGACATATGTATGGAGCATAGCCATGTACGGGTGTGAAACCTGGACAATTAGAAAAGCGGAGAGAAAGAGATTAGAGGCTTTCGAAATGTGGTGCTACAGAAGAATGATAAATATCAAATGTATGGATAAAATTACAAATGAAGAAGTTCTTGGAAGAATCGGAGAAAGAAGAACCTTGTGGAAGAGTCTGAAGAAGAGGAGAGGTCAGATGATGGGGCACACACTGAGACATGGGGGACTGCTTATCGGGATATCTTGAAGGGGAGGTGGGAAAGAAAAGGGGAAGGGGAAGACCCAGATTAGAATATTTCAACCAAATAATTGGGGATATGAGATGCCAGACATTTAGAGAGGTCAAACAGCTGGCGGGGGACAGAGTCGAGTGGAGACGGATTGTTGCATCAAACCAGTCTTAGGACTGTATACTTAATGATGATGATGGAGTCGGAGAGTGTCGGCCTACTAAAATGATCAGGAGTTCGAGTCGAGTGTTTTTTACCGAATCCTCAGGCCTGATTTAAACTATAATTTTATTAGATTCTTGGTGTACCGCCATATTTTTAAATAATTAAAAGTGTTGCAGTAGAGAAATATGGTTGGGAATCTCGGTTCTAGACAAAAAAGATTAGATTTATTGAAATAAATAGCAGGGTGTAAATTTAAATTTAATTTAGTATAAAACATTATTTTTGATTAATTAAAGGAATAGTAGGGAGTTGGACATGACTTTAAATTAAATACAAAGTTTTTTATTACATAGTACATAAAAAATTTCTTTGTTCAATTTGATTCTTTTAATTATTTTGACAAGAAACAATTACATTGTTTTAAAAGGTTTATCTTTTATGTTATTTGATAAAATTGAGTGATTTTTAATCATGGACACGTGTGAAATTTTTTTTATTTTCTCTCGTTAATGGCCTAGAATCAATTCCAGTTGTAGCCAGTCTACAATGAGCCTCTGATGAAGTTGCACAGCCAGACATAAATTATGCATAACGATTATGGCGTATGTGTACAATCAATAAGTAATCATTAGTATTTAATTACAAACAATCAAATAGTACCAACTGCCTACGATTATTATTACATCATGGACACGAGTAATTTTTAAACAAATAAATAATAAATATATAAAACAATAAAATAATATATAAATAAATAAAACAATAAAATAGATATATAAATAAATAATAAATAAAACAATAAAATAATAAATAGATAATAGATAAATAAATAAAACATGGACACGAATAATGAAATATTATTTTTGAATTTAAAATAAAATATGATAATTTAGGATTCTAATTCAAAAAATAATATGAATCGGAATGGGCATTTGGATTTCGTACATCGTCTAATAATTTTAGAAGAACTCCCTTTTTAACCGACTTCAAAAAAGGAGGAGGTTCTCTATTCGACTGATTTTTTTACTTTATCCAATGCGAAGCATGGGAGAAAGTATTGGACGACTCGCTCTCGCGGCAAGCGCTACTTCAAAGGGTCCTCAAGGTAAAGACTACGGAACCCATGGACTCAATTAAGGTCACAAATTGAAGTATTCAACAGGGGCGTGCTGGCTGGCACGGCCCGGCCCTGGATATGCGACACAATTTCAGCCCACTTTTTTTTTTTTTAATTTGTTAATAATGCTTATTTATTCATTTCATGAAATACCAGAAACAGTATTGGTGTTTATAAACTAGTCGTTAAAAGAAAATCTGTGTTTTGAAAATATCAGACGAAAGATTATTTCAATTAGATGCTATGTATAGGCGGTCGATTCTATAATCAAAATTTAATAATCAACATTGAGCAAACGTGTTATTTAATAGCGACATAAATCTATGTAAGATCTAACACAGTAGGTAAATGTTAGTTACATTCAGTGGCGTATTTACAATTTTCTTCTGGGAGGGTCTATTATTGAAAAAATACAAAAATGTAATATATCTTATATTTTTTTAATATACATTATACAGGTTTTTCATTAAGAGCGGTCGAACTGTAAAATAAAATAATAAAAAAAACCTCTTTAAGTGATATTGCCACAATTTTTATTTTATTTTAAAGAATATTCGATGACATTATGTGTGGAATATAATTTCAGCCAAATGGCCGCCGCGACTCCGTGTAGGTGGTGTATCCTGGTGGACCAATTTCGGATGACATCTTAGCATAAACATATAATAAGAGTAATTAAAAAAGTGGAAAAATATAATAATAAAATACAATATTACCTACCATATATTTATATATTTCAAATAACAAATAAAAAATTCTTAGAGCTTTGGGGATGACCCTCTTTTTTATAAGTCTCTCTTATAGTAAATTCCTATTTTTCTCTTGGTTTTTAAAGTTTGGAGAATATATCATTTTAATTTTTCAAAGAACCACCCCCTTCATTTTTGGTCTCGATTTCAACCAAAAATCTACTCAGCTCTTACTCTCAATATAAAAAAATCTTTATATGAAATTTCGAATTGATATTCACACTGGTTTTTGAGCTAGAGGGTAATATTTTTTTAATCAAACGTAAAATATAATGATCAAATTAGATATTTCAGTAAGATCGCTCCTATCTATATAATTTGGCTGAGTTGACTGGCCCTAGTGCCTCAACCAAGTTTGATTCGAACAAGTGCCGTTTGACCCTTTCCTGGAACTAACTCGCGTGATTTTTACTCCTTTGTAACATCTCACTGGAAACATTTATATGTATGAAAATTATTTTGTCAAAAAGACCATAAGCTTGTAGTGAAATCAAAAATTTTCACTTTTCTTTTGCTTATATTAGAATTATACATTTTTTAATGTTTTTTTTTCGGGAGTTTTTTAAAATTTAAAAACTCATTTATATATAAAACTAGCTGTACCCGGCGTGCCTCCGGCACGCCTGTCCCAGCTAAGCCCTCCGGGCAGGGTGCCCTGGCGGGCGGCGTCTTTAGATTGAAGTATTAGCTGTCCAAAATTGATTACCTTTTATGTAAAGTGTTTTTTATATATATATAGGGATTTCTTGGGTGACTTTTACCATTTAAAGAAAGATTCAAGGTATTATAAAAAAGTTCTATAGAAAGAAAAAAAATATTGATTGTTTTATATATTAAAAAATGCAAATCTTTTTTATAAAAAAAAACAATCCAAAACACCGATTTATTTAAAAAAAAAAAAAAAACGTTCGGAGAATTTCAACTTTTTTCAATTTGCAAAATTTTTCAAAAAGAAAAAAAGTTGCTTTCTCTAAAATTTAGAAAGCAACACGCAAGATATTAAATATTTTTATAAATAGACAATTGTACAGATTGTCTTGGTGACCAGATTACCTTTGAAAATTAAAAATATAAAAATTTAAAAAAATAACTTAAGAATTAATTCATCAGGGAATTGGACAATAAATAAAAAACAGAGTTTTTTTGTTTAATGGGCCACGTTTCGTCGATTTATTTCGAATTCCTCAGTGTCTAGAATGATAAAATAGGATCAGAAATTTTTTTCATAAATATACAAGGTCAAATAAATAACCCATCTGCCCTTTTCTGAATGAATAGGTCTGAAAATGTCTAAAAAGAACCCTTCTTTTGTTCTCTCTCTATTCTTATTATAACAAAAATCTATTCATTCATATTTATTTATTGTTGTGAATAAAATTGAAAAATTAAATTGATTTTAAATTGGTGATACTAAATCAGTCAGGTCCGCGAAAGTTAGAAAATAATGTGTACAAAATTTCATCTCAATCAGACAAATGGTGTCGGAGTCCATTAAGGTCAAATGGACAGACAGACAGACCAACAAACATCCAAATTTATATACAAATATAGATTATATGTACATAGAGACTACAATTTTTTTAAACAGTTAATTATTTTCATTTAAACATTTGTTTTTGGATACAGAGCTATTCTCTTCATCTTCAATTTTCCATAGAGACATTTTAACTTTTCTAAGACTTTTTAGAGAATGAGTGCTTGTTGTTTTAGGATGATTTGAAATAAATTCACTATTGCCATATTCTTGAACAGTTGGTAATCCGATAATAAGATCTTCCAAAATAATATCTCGATGTGATGATCCGGAGGGATATCTTTCGTTCAGACCACAGGGGGTGCGAGGACGCAGGCGAGAATGACTCGAGTTGCTTGACAGGTTTTTCCCAAAAAATAATTTTTAAGAAAAAAATAAAAACCGACTTCAAAAAATTAAATGCAACAAATAAAATACACCTAAAAGGTATAAAATAATTATTATCTTATTTAGTTACAACTAAACGACGAAATATTAACATGAAATTACTTTTTTGTAGTCGGTGCCAAACCAAACTATACCTATAACGAGCCTACCCACCAAACGTACTAAGTAAGATCGTCGAGTGCGATTCATAAAAGGTATATGTTTGGCACCGACTCAAAAGTAATTTCATGTTAATATTTTCGTCGTTTAATTGTAACCAGAGAGGTAGGAGGGAAGGCTACCTCAGAATTCTTGACGTCACAACCGCCATCTTAAGGATTAACAAAGAATAGAAAATGCCCATAAGAGCAATGCTAATATTTATATAGTTTAAACTATATATTTTTAAATAAAAAGGTTCTTAAATAGAACATATATATAAATAAATATTCAAAAATGTTATTTCTTAGATCTGCAATGAATTTAAATAGCTACTTTCAGTAAAAATTTGATAAAACAAAGAGCGCACTCGTACCCATTATTAGGTAGATTTCGAAGAAATATACCTATTGGGCTCACTCTCATGTGCAACTTCCGAAAAATTCCATTATAGTTTCTCCGATCATGGTCCCTAGACCTCAAAACCACCCTCCGTTCAAAAGTTTAATATATATATATATATGTATGTATCCCAATTTTGTATGTGCGCTGCAGGCCGCAACATTCAACCGATTACAATAAAATTTGGCACTAAATTCAGTCTTGATGTAAACAAGAACGGAGTAGTTTTTGGCGACTTCAGCCCTAAAGGGGTGGAAATGGTAGGTGATTGAAATCTTAAAAAATTCATGACAACGTTAATATGCCTGATACCAGTTTGGTTGCAGATGCCTAATATTCTGATAATTAATCTCTACAACTTTTGTCTGAATTTTTTTTTATAAGAACAATCTAAAAGGGGGTAGAACAATAGGGTTCGAAATTTAATCTAAACTGAAGGGAGGGTTCCTTCGTAAAAGATTAAACATTTTTTTATTAAATACTAAATATAAGGGAGGAAATATGTGTATTGTAAAGTTATGTGGAAGAGCAAATGATTTTCATTTATTTATTAAACCAATGTTTTTTACACAATTCAAAGATTAAGAATTAATAAAGTTATAAAACAAATAAAAAAATTTAAATATATATTATAGAAATACCAAAAATATAGTTTTTAAATCAGGTACAATTGTAAGAAAAAGCGAAAACAATTAAACACATGAATGGGTTATTTAACAAT